>JAULUF010000028.1:21732500-21970000 GCA_031834385.1 Semotilus atromaculatus
ACTGGGATTAAGCCTGCAACATTCGTTTTCAGCACACAGCTCATGTTACACTATACCGCCACCACCAAGATAGGTTTAATGCTTTCCATGATCCAGAATCGAACACTCAATCTTGAGTGTGAATTATTTTTTATTTATTTTTTACAATAATTTTGTAATTGTATAAATTAGCAAAAAAAAACAAAAAAAAAACTTTCCCAGCAGTTTATGTATAATCTAAGATGAAAAAAATGCACCGACATTTTGGGTGCCGAAAATTATCATCCGAAACATGCACGTTAGTCATCATTCGCTGTTTAATCGCGAGTGTTGTGAAGAAAAAGAATAGCATCAACTGTTGAAGGCTTCAGGCTCATTGTTTGTTGTGGTAATCAAATCAAAACTCTTCCAAAATGCAGCTTTTCCTGAAGCATTGGGAACTTTTAGTAACTCCCCACGCTCCAACTTCTCCCTGATGCTCTGCATGGTCAACTGTCATCTGTACGCTAATGCATTGCACGCGTTTTGCGTTACTCGCGTAATCGAGTATTTTGTAGGTGATGTATAATATTATCCATATGACAATATTTCATACAGTAGCTTGCACTCTGTGTGTATATTATGGGCACACAGGAGAGAAAGGAGAGAAGCTGAATGAGCCCGAGCCCGATCTGTAAAAAAAATAAAATGGCCCAAGCACGGCCCGACACATGTGTCGGGCCTCATCGGGACCCGACTGGCTTCCAGACCTCTAGTGCTCATGCTCACGGTCCGAACGGCCTAAAAACGTACCCTTCACTCTCACCGGAAAAGCAACGTGTGGTATTTGTGTATATTGGTGCTGGGCAATGCTGGTAAAATAACGCTACCCTCTTGTTCACTGATCCACTCCCTGCTATCTGCTCACATGCTCTGATAATAATAGCTTTGTAGGACTAATTTATTTTGATAATTGGTTAAAAAAAAAAATTTGTTAAATCTGATTATGTTGCAAAGAACTGATTGAAGAATAATATATTGATAGTTAATGTCATTTTAATATAGGCCTATTTTCTGTAAAATGTTTGTTACTTTAGAAATTTTTTTATTGGCTTGTATTTTTTAAATTCAGATTCAATAAATTGTTGTATTTAATTTAAAATAGTATTATAATAACACACAAAATATATATTTATAATAATACACAAAATATATTTTAAAATAAGAAATTAATAATATATTTTTTTTTAAAGTCATTTTCGGTTTCGGTTTTCGGCCAAGTGCATCCAGAAGTTTCGGTTTCGCCACAGAATTTTAATTTCTGTGCATCCATTATGAATTATTCCAAGCAGTTGCTCTTGTATAACAACCAAAAACAAACTGCAATTAGTGTGAATGTCAACCCTAAAGGTCCTTTAGGAGAGGGTTTTCCTTAGTTTTTTTGTTTTAATTTTTAATGTACAAATGTTAACATTGACCATGCATTATCTGTATCAAACTGCTTTTTTCAACAACAACAAAATTACAACATGTGTGTCGAATCCCCCAACAAAAGCGATTTAACAGCCAGCCTTAACACAAGATGAATATGGAACAAATTTGTGGACATGGCCTGAGGAGAAACCACATTTAGCTGAGTTTATTCTTTAACACCCTTCCCCACAGCTTGCCCTCCTCTTGTCACCCTGCTTTTCAGCCCTTGGGGCAACAAACCAGTACTGTTTTTTCGACGAAACGCTCATCAGCATATCGTTAAAACTGACTGCAGAGCTTCAAATAGGAACATCATTAACATAATGTTCACATGCCCTACTAGCTACTGTATGCATCCAGGAACTGGAGAATAAACATTTGAGCATGTGAGTGTATGCGTGTGTCCATGCATACATATTCTGGTGTTCTAAATTGACTCTATCAGCAGCTTTAATAGCATGAAGTTAGTCAAGTGTACGGGTATATGTGTGTCCATGCATGTTGTATACATGTAGCTTTGTGCTCTAGCTTAGTTTAGGGCTCTATGCTGTTCGCCTTCCCATTATTCTTGCATTCAAAACCGTCATTCACACTGGCTTTTTGCATATCCAGATTATCATGTTGTTATTATTATGCAAAAGTCCCCCACCTCCATGTTTTAACTCTTGATCTGCAGTGCTTGCGGTGCTCTAGGGGATGGCACAGCACCTTTCACACATTGCCTGTAGTTTGAGAGGAAATTTATGCCCTGTTTAAAATGTTTTTAAAACCCCATTCAATCACATTTTATTCTCTTTGTTGAGGTAATACATATAGAATGTTATTTTTATTTTTTTTAGCTAGCAAGCTTTAATTATGTCAAAAATTACTTACGGTTTAGGTGGGTGGGTCATTTACAATCTATAGAGCATTTTATTAGACAAACAATTATATAGTGCAGGATAAGTCATTAGTATTTTTCCCAGAAGTGAAAGATATGTACATGTACATGTATATGTAATATGTTGTTTTGCCAACTTGTAGGAGTACATTAGCATATAGATAGCTTCAAAGCTTATGGACACCTACTAAAAGCCACAAAACTCAAGAGAACTGACAGAAATGAATATTTGCGACCACTTGTGATTGTGTCTGTGGAAGGAAGAGAGGGAAAGAGAGAAGCATTTGGACAAATGCGACCAAACAAAGTTTTGTTTCTGACTATTTTAGTCTACCCTGCACTTTTCTTTCTCTTTCCACTTCCTTTTTCTTTGGAATCACAGTCTGTGTGTAGGACCTCAGACACACACGCGGAAATAGACTCCGGAACTTAGTTCATCTAAACTAGAGTTGGTGCACACTAAGAATATTGCCAAGACGTCACTATCTTAGATAATATCCGCAGATCGTAAGAGATTTCTGTGTCTGCTTAATGTGACTTCCTCTCAGATTAATTGCTTTTGTGGTGAACCTACCCTTTAATGGAGTTCTGGCAGTATTAGAAATGTTGGGTGTAGGGAATGCTCCAGATGACCAGATCCAAAGTCCATGGTGTAGGCTGATTTTATTAGGCACTCAACATCAACATGAGCAAGTGAAACATCAAGGCCATCACTTGACGGAAGGAGCGTTCAGGGCAGCAGGGCTTGATGTATTTGGACCCTGGTGCATTACAACCAGACACACCAGAGGAGGACAGGCGGAGAGCAAGCGGTGTGCTCACATGCTATGTCCATGGTGTAGGCTGGTTAGTATGTGCGATATTGAGCTCATTTCACTTTATTTTCATATTCATGTATGTTTGGCCTTTCAAATATAGTGCAAATCTAATGACAAGCAACAACACAGAGGAATAGATAAGAGCGTTTCTCCATTTCTAAAAAAGGAGAAGCATAAAAAAATTTTTTAAAAAAATAATATAGACCACCATAAAATACTGTGTGAAAGTGAATTAGGACAGACATGTATTACTATTAGTTTTTTTTAATAGTGGACTTTTTAAATAAAATTAATAATAAAAATAAATAAATATTATGTTACTCTAATAAAATATTCAGGTGGTTCCACAGTGTGACTAGAAACTGAACTTCTAACTATGAAAAATAATTATGTATTTTAATATTTAAAACAAATGAATCATTATCCTTTGAAATGTTTGTTTACAAAGTTTTGAAGGAAATCATGCTTTTTTATTCCTGTAGTTCTATATCCAATTGACTTAAGTTGTATGGCTATTAACTGACTGGTGATGCAAAAATGGCCAGTATATTATTGATGCATTCTTACCATGTCATAATCACGTTATTACTAGATGACAACCCAGATGTGCTACTCTTGAGCTGTTCACGGACTCATAATTCTGCGTTTCTGTGGCTAAACTATTAACACCAAAATTAAATTAAAAATCAATACACAAAACTACAATGCAACAATTGTTATGCAAATGCATTTATAATATAGCCTATTTAGGCTATTTCTCAATTCCAAGAACACAAAGAACGGACTTCTCGTGGAGACCAGTCTTGACAGGCGACCTAGAAAGAACAAGCTCAGAAGGACGTCTGAGGACACAGAGTGCATCCTTGTGGATGCAGCTTCTTAACTACGTTTGAGTATTTCCACATGATGTTGCAGCGGTCAGATGTAATTACGAGTTCTACAAGGATATGAATGCATTTTACAAGTCCTAATCACATCTTATTTATCACCCAGTATAAATGTGTAATGTGAAGTGTGACAAAAAAAGTTGATGTTGCACAGTCTGTCGGGGGTCTCTCAGGGTTCAAGTCTCAAGTACAAAGCTGTGCTACTAACCTGGAAGAGCCAGAGCTTACCTCTGTCCGATTCCAGCGGTTCTCCACCTTCACATCCCTAGTAAGAGGAGTAGCATTTCTAGTTCACATGGCAAAATCCTGCAAACACACAAACCAAAACAGAAAATGCAAAGGTTGGCACAGATGTGACTTACCTCGTACTCTGGATGAAATGGACCAAGCAAGGAATGCTATCCTTCAAGCAACACAAAAAGCTGCGTTTTCAAAAGAATTGTCAGCCTTCCAAACTAACCAGGCAGTATCCAAAAGTAGCCACTTGCGAAAACTGTCCGATCAAGGAGGACAATTTAATTTGTGTTGGTGGATGTCTAAAACACTCTCAGGTTGCAGCTGCTGAAAAGAACCCAGTAATTCTGCCCAAAGATAGCCACATCTCCCAACTGCTCACTCAACATCAACATGAGCAAGTGAAACATCAAGGCCATCACTTGACGGAAGGAGCGTTCAGGGCAGCAGGACTGTGGATCTTGGGAGGCAAAGCGCTAATCAATTCACTACTCCACAAATGCATAACCTGTTGCAAGCGACTTGGAAAGCTACAAGAACAACGCATGGCAGACTTGCCATCTGAACAGCTTAAAACCTGCTCTCCCTTTACATATGTGGGGCTTGATGTATTTGGACCCTGGTGCATTACAACCAGACACACCAGAGGAGGACAGGCGGAGAGCAAGCGGTGGGCAATCATGTTCTTCTGGATGAGTTCGAGAGCTGTGCATGTCAAGGTTATCGAGTCTATGGACACGTCAAGCTCCATAAATGCTCTCAGGCGATTCTTTGCACTCAGAGGCCCTGTAAAACAGCTCCGTTCCGACTGCGGTAGTAATTTCATTGGAGCATGCAAGGAGCTTGGAATGGACAAAAAAGTCCAGAGGTACCTCAGTGAGCAAGGATGCAGCTGGGAATTCAATCCACCACACAGTTCTCACATGGGAGGCTTGTGGAAACAAATGATTTTGACACATGACATATGACTCATTGCCAGAAGAATCTTAGATTCAATGTTTCTGCAGCTGAACACTCAAGCTGAACACTTAACCCACAAAGTTCTATGCACACTTATGGCAGAAGTTACTGCTATTATTAATGCACGACCACTCTTACCTGTGTCTGCAGATCCGGAACAACCTTTCATACTTTCACCGCCAATGCTCCTTACACAGAAGACGAGTTCTTCCTCCTTCTGGAGACTTCTCAGACAAGGACCTGTACACAAAGCAATGGAGACAAGTTCAGGCTCTTGCAAACCAGTTCTGGACCCGCTGGAGCCGTGAATACTTACCTTACTTGCAACACAGACAGAAGTGGACAGTACCTCGCAGAAACCTTCAAGTTGGAGATTTAGTTCTGCTCAGGGACAAGCAGATAGCCCGCAACTGCTGGCCCATGGCTAGAATCACTGCCATATTCTCTGGAAAGGATGGACATGTCAGAAAGGTTGAGGTAACGATAAGTGACCAAGGCAATATAAAAACCTTTCTAAGGCCAATTGCAGAAGTTGTTCTATTTCTAACCAAATATTTATCTAGAGACTAAGGTTCGGCACTCTCATAAATTCATAGTGACCTCACATAGGCCAGGCTCCCCAGGCTCTTCCTAAATTAAGGGAATTTAACTTAAAGTGCCCCTATCACAGAGTTTTGAAAATGACCTTTCATGTAGTGTGTAATATAGCTCTTAAGTTAATGAAAACGTCCTGCAAAGTTTTAAATCTGAAAGTGCACCGTATATAAAGTTATTGTCTTTCTAAAGTAAGAGTCAACTCTGAGTCAATGAAATTCATTGTTTTTCAAACGAGTCATAAGCTGTTTCGTTGTGATGTCAAGACGAAACATTAGCCCGCCCACTTATTGCGCGCGCAGACACCAGGGAAACTTAAACCCACAGCTGAGTCCTGTGGATACTGGAGAGCATCATGTCGAGGAGTCGCTGTGCACTACAATGTGACGGTAAAGACATTTTTGTTCCACTGCCCAAGGACGAGCATGTGAAGAATATGTGGTTAAAATTAATCTTTACCATGATACTACAGCAGTATAATCCTAAACTTGTCCTGTTACCTTTATTTTACTGACAACTACTTCTCAAACATCGGAGTCAGCTAATCAGCTGTGGGCCACTAGTACATAAAACTGTATATTAATGCAGATTGTCTGTCGTTCTCACTACTTTGAGGAAAGATTAAGCATGAAGCAAGATTTGTTTTACCAATGTTTATGTTACATCAGTCATTCACGCTAGAGCTCGGCTATTAGTTACCTCAAACTGAGTAGTGAATCACTGAAACGTCCTGCTCGAGTCATCCTTGCACTGAATTTGCTGTATTGTTTTATTACAGTTTTCACAACTACGTGTAAATGAGGAAGCGTGACAGTAAAGTATCAAACTTATTACGACTGTCTTCATTTGCACGGTTTAACTTGGTGTTTAGTCAGAGTTTCAACACACTGCAAGAGAACACTACAAATCATAACATCAAACAATCTAACAAGCAGCTGTTGTTAAGGACAGCAAGAATCACACAGCATACAGCTTTGACTAGCTAGCTGTCTAAGATTGCACATCTCTTGTCATTTTCACATAAAGTGACAGCATATGTTTTGAGATAGTGTGAGTGTTTTGTTAGGTGCTGGTGTAGCAGTATTACAGGCCTGCCAACATCTCCCACTGCTTTTGACCCCTCCAGGAGACGCAGCCATCCAGAAATGCCCATCTGTGCTTCTACCTCCTCCAGCGAGAGCTGTGTGTGTGTGAGTGTGTGTGTGTGTGTGTGCACTTATACCTGGCACAGGTCCACACACATTTACACTGCAGGACTGTTTGCAGTTTGCCGCTGTTACATCCCTGCGTGCTTGTAGAGACAGTGCAAGTCTGCAGCTGCTGCCCAGCATGAATAGAAACATATTACAGTGGCGCCCATCACATGCCAACTGACACGTCACCTTTCATTTCACCTTTAATCTCGAAGACTGCTGACTTGCAGTTAAAACCTCTACTCAGTCAGTGTTTGTAATGAGCCTGATGACAAGCTCTTTGTTTTGTGCACATGCACCATGATTCTAAATATAACTTGACTCAAAGTATTACCGAGATTTCCAGCCTATCATTTACATGTCAGAATGTTTGGCATGCATTTCAGATTTGAAAGTGAAACCGTTCTTAACCCCTTCACAAAAATCATTCTGTATTGATCCAGCAATAATTTGCTCAGAAGGTACTGTAGGTTCACTGACCAATAGACCCCCCCCCCCCCCCCCCCCCCAAAGCATTTGAAACATCAACAAATAAATAGAAATTTTTTAATAATATTTTTATTTAATGAAGGTTTTAAATATTGTTAATGTAACAGTACATTTATTAAATTAATAAATCACCATTAAGAATAAATATATTTAATATCTTTATTGCATTTCAAATGTTTTATTTATCATATTTAACTAAGTTTTTAATCGTTTAAAATACAGTTTTATATACACATATTAGTTTGTTAGTTTGACAAGTGATATATTTTTTTAATAATATATTGATAACTGATTTCTTCTGTTTTTTTTTATTTATTTATTTTAAGTTATGCTCATACACCTAGTTCTCCATCAGCAACAAAACCTGTACAGTCCATGGGGCCGTGGGTGGGCCATTTGTCATGTTAGGTTTCAAAATGGTGCTTTGTCATGCACTGATGCACTGTAGCAGACTTCCACCAGACAATCCCTGCAGCATTACGTCTCCAAAGTTTGGACTTGGAAGAGAGCCTCAAGGCCTTCACTTTTTAAACAGGTGCAAAGACATTATTTAAGAGAAAATCCCCGAAAGAAAGAGGATAGAGTAAAACTCACCATTGCATATGTGTGAATCATGCAAAAAAGTGTTAAAGTGTTATTTTGTTGAGTCACATATATTGTGAATAGGCTTTAGGCTCTGACAAAATTTCCACTTTTCCTGTGCAAAGAATTTGTCACCAACCCGAGTTATAAGAACAGACACTGTGGCGGATGCCCTCCATGCAGCTGACTGGGATGCCAATGACCAAACTCCTCATAAATCCTTCTGATTGGACTTTGCGGAGACAGGATCCACACATCTCCCCTTCCTCAGTCAGAATTCCAATGTCTGGCGCTGAAATATTAAGCACCGGCATCTCATAGGTGCGGTAGCTCTGGAAGAGAGCATTTAATAAAACATAACTAGCATTGCATTTTCTGTGCTCTAATACTCCAAGCACAGGATTTGTGATCGACTATCCCCTCTTCTATTTTGAGAGTGCTGTGCCATGAAATATGAATCCCTTTACTTCCCTTCTGTGGGAAATGGTTTATCCTCACACGAGATCAGGATTGTTATTTTGATCCAAAGTTGTATCTAAATTATGCATATTCCTATCTTGACTGTTGCGCGTAGAAGTCTCTTGTGCAGTTGTCAATTTATAAAGAAAATAAGTTTAATATATTCCCACCATACACTTTTTAGAAACACAAAGCTCTACGGTAAAACTAAAAAATGCTGGCAGGTTAAGTTGATTGTTTGATGGAAGCCTGTTTTCTGCTTCAGAGTGCTATGTAAATAAATAAATTAATAAAAGATTTCAATTTAACTAACTATTTTACACGTGATTGCGACTGTATAGCTATCTTTATTGCATCCTTATTTCTCTTAATTCCAACTTTATATCTCATAATAGATATGTTTACAAGTACAATCCGAGATCTTATTATGAATGGACATATCATGGCACTGCCCATGTGTGCAAGGGATTTTGGAATGCGATTGAGAAGATAGTCTCTTTTAAGCATGTACATGCTTTTTCCTATTTATCGCATTATTTCAGATTTACACCACCCCTTTGAA
Organism: Semotilus atromaculatus; assembly: GCA_031834385.1. Classification (NCBI taxonomy): domain Eukaryota; kingdom Metazoa; phylum Chordata; class Actinopteri; order Cypriniformes; family Leuciscidae; genus Semotilus; species Semotilus atromaculatus. Next base: position 21,741,590 of record JAULUF010000028.1, read on the forward strand.
TCCCATCAACATTCTGGTTCTGGTTCTCAAAACAGTATCTCTCTCACATTACATACAATACTTAACCTCAGAAGTTTTGCTATTGACACTTGCATGTGCCTTCCAGTCCTTTTCATGAATACCCTTGAGGAGAAGACAAATTACCCCAGTCTGAGAACTCTTTCCTGCTGACTCTTAAAAAAATAAAATGAAAGAGGAGAATATTTATTTTGTGTCAGTGATGTGATTTTTTGTTTTCTTCTTGTGTTACAGGAAGGAGGGATTCATCCTTGCATGTCCCAGCTAAGCTTTTTATAGGACACACAGTCTGGTAAGCTGTCTCTGTTGCATGTGTTGGTCTTCATATGTGCTGTTTAACTGTGGTAAACAACTGTCTGCTTTATGGCTAGGTGTTGCTGGTAATCTGCGCAATACACATTTCACAATTCAGTATATCGCATTGAATCTCAATATAATAACTGGATTGAGATTGAAACTGGGCCGAACAGAAGGGAGACTCTCAGCATGTCTGAGTGAATCTCTGGGATAAGTTTCAATCTCTCTCATGCGGCTCACTTCACTGATGTCCGCTAAAGTGCCTCAAAGAAGTAAAATATCGATTCAAGGTTCTAAAGCCAAGTTTTTATAAGCCCTAGGGCCCCATGAATATCCTGCAGGAGGTCTGTGGAGAGATATATGAAATATTTTATTTCAAAACCTACAAATATAATATGTCCAATTTATATTATTTGCTTTATAAGGACTCTAGGACAGAATAATTTTCACTAATAGGCTGAAAGGTTGACAGTCAGAATAAGGGTTGAAAATATTTGTATTTGTTATGATATCATGAGATAAATGATTAGGTGTTTCTTCAAGTTCAGACACTTTTATATTCATAGGGGTTGATTTTTATAAAAAAAAAACAGCTTGTTTGTTTATTTGTTTATTTTGCCTACATAAATGCTAAAAGTAAGTGAAGGCAAAACATTTTGATTGCCCCCTGGTGGCTGGCTGCAGTATAGGTTTTAAATCCCACCCTATCATCTAATCGAATCTGTCGTCAACTTTACAATTGACAGATGTACTTGTGATTTGAGTCTGCGGGAGTATGTGTAACCGGTCCTACTTGACCCGCTCTGAGCGGTATTCAAACCGGCGTCTCTGGCGTGGGAGGTGGGCACACTAACAAGGATGCTAAAGACCACAGCTGCTGGCATCAGTCGCTAGCGCCTCTCGAGGCCGTGAGAGTGAGGTTTACACGCACAGCTCTTATTGGCCTACGTCCGTTATAGGTGAGACCTCTGGATCACTACTGCGCAGACTTTGGCTCTAAATGACATAATCGAAAATGCCTGTTCCTGGGATATTTGGCTTCAGTTTTCTACACTGGATGGTAGTGGAGACACATCGTCAAAATTTTTTACAGTCTATGAATAGTATGAAACTAGCCTTAGAAAGACAAAGGCCATTTTTAAAAAGTTAAAATTTCAATCATACGCCAGAAGATGAGTGTGGTGTGGTGGAAATGTTCATTACTTTCAAAAGTATTGGAAATGTTCATTACTTTCAAAAGTATTAGAAATGTACATTACTGTTCAAAAGTCTCTTATGCTCACCAAGCATACAAAGCATTTTATTTGATCAAAAATACAGCAAAAACAGTAAGATTGCCAAATTTTATTACAGTTGAACTTAAAATGTAATTTACTCATGTGATAGCAAAGCTGCATTTTCTGCATCATTACTCCAGTTTTCAGTGTCACATGATCCTTCAGAAATCATTCTAAAATGCTGAATTGGTGCTCAAGAAACATTTCTTATTAATATTATCAAAGTTGAAAACAGTTGTTCCAATTCATATTTTTTTCATGATTCTTTGATGAATAGAAAGGTAACATTAAACATTTATTTTTAATAAAAGTATTCATTCCTTTAAAAAAATAAATCTGACCCTAAACTTTTGAACAGTATACAGTATACTTTTTAATGCTGTTAAACAGATCATTAAATTATTTAGTGAGAGTGTGAAATTAGACTTTATTTAAAAAGAGACTTTTGGCCTAATTTACCTGTGAACTTTTGTGATGTACGATTGTATTGCCGTAGTCTACATTCAGATTCAGTAGGATGGATGCATGTGTGCTTCCCATATGTGTGCATATCTGAATATGAATCTGATGAATTATTTCCACATATGTTCTTTCTGCATGCTTCTGAGCGCTCACTGGCAGTTTGAGTGGAAGCTGTTATATTGTTAATATTCCTCTCTGGGTGAAAAAGCGTTCTTCTGCGTGTGGGCTGAGTGAGTCAGCCCTGTTACCACTTCTGTGTCTGTCCAGACTCAGAGCTGCTGTTCAGCGAAGGAGAATCCCTGCATAAACCCCCCTCCTTCACCCTCTTAAACGTGTCTCAACCATCTTTCAACTGGCCAACTAGAGCATGACAGCAGCCTCTCAGCCTCACTCCCCTTAAACCCCCTCAGAACACTCCTCTCTTCTCTGCCCTCCCTCGCTCTTTCTCTCTTTTTCTTTCTTCCCTCCATCAGACGACACAGTCGGGGGGCAAATGTGTCACATCTCATAGCTCAAGAGTTTCATTATTAGGCTCTTCCTAAAGATAGACACTCGAAATGTGGCTCTCCATTTTCTCAGTGTTTGAAATGATGACAGACGGCATGAAGCCCAGGGTTTAGCTCCAGAATCACCTGGGTTTCTCTCTAACGTTCTTATAGGCTCTTCATTAAGACCAAAGCAAAGTTCCTAGAAAAGGCCAAACCTGCTAAATGCATTAGACTCCTGCCATGTGAGCTAATGAGAAGACATTTGAGGCAAGTTATTGACACGCCTGCCTTATGTCTAAGGGTCTATCCTGCTGGGCTTAATATAGCTTTCATAGCAGAATTCTGTTGAATAAAATATATATGAAACTGTTACATCCTTAAACATGGTACAGTAACATGGTAACATGGTGACTTCCTCTTAAAGAATCTTAATTACAGTCTAAATTTGTTATATCCTTTTTTGAATGTCCCCTTTCATGCTATAAGTGATAAATGGCAATAGCATACAGGATACAAAAAAAAAATCTTGGTTATTTTCATTTTACAGTTTTTCTTTTTTTCAGATGTACTTCAAATATTCATTCTTGAGACATGTTTTTTTTTCTTCATTTACTATTTTTTAATGGTCAATAACTTACCATATTTAATTAAAGAAAATATGCAAAATCGCAATTCGTGATGATTTATTTCCATCACATCTCATTGAGATTGATTACAGTATTAGACTACTGTTCAAAAGTTTGGGGTCTGTAAGAATTTTTTCCAACTTGCCAGACATGATTAAAAATACTGCTCTTCGTTCCAAACGATGAGACTGTTTTATGTCTTTTTCACAATAATCATGGTTTGAAATTAAGTTTTTCACTCACCTGCCAATTTGGCTACAACATTTTTAAGTTACCGGCAATTCAGAACTTCTACTAGTCAAAAATAAATAAATAATTAAATAAATCACAGCTTAAAGTAGTTATTTGTTGCGTAGTGACGTGTATGTTCAAGTAAGCCAGATATGCGCAGATTCTGCGCGATACGCTATATTTAATATATCATGATGACTCACGAGTTTGGGCTAAATATTAGTATTTGGGCTAAATCTCAGATTTGGTTTACACAAACTTCCCCAGCAAAGTGAGTAAATGTAATAAGTTACCCGCCAAATTGACTAGTGATTTGAAAGCGTTTCCCACCACAGGTGATTTGTACTGTGCCTTTTAAAAATGCGTTTTTTTTATTTATTTATTTTTTTTTAATTGAAAAGTCCACACATACACCACATATACCACTTTTTCTGATCATGCCATTTCAAAACCAAATCTTTCAGCGAAGATTCAAGATGGACTTTGCTATGAAAACCACATTGTAGATACATTTCAATAGGATTTTTAATCATTCACATGGGCCATTGAAGCTAGAGTAGGACACTGATGATTGTCCCTTGTGGCTATTTGAAATAATGTAATTTATTTCTATGATTGCAAAGCTGTATTTTCAGCAGCCATTACTCTGTATTCAGTTTCACATGATACTTCAGAAATCATTCTAAAATGCTGATTTGGTGCTCAAGACACATTTCTTATTTTTACCAATGTTGAATTAGTTTTTTTTTTTTTTTCAGGATTGATTTGAAATAGAAATCTTTTGTAACAAAATAAATATCTTTACTTGTCTTTTTAATGCATTCTTGCTGCGTAAAAAATAAGATTTTTTTAAAGGACTATACTGACCCCAAGCTTTTAAATGGTAGTGTATATTTGTGATAAATGTGTAGTATTTTGGGCCATCATATCATGAGTAGTGTTTAAAGGGGTACTATTATGCCCTTTTAAGAAGTCTTGATTTAGTTTTTGGGAGAACTTTAATGTTTTTTAAAAAAACAGATTATTTTTCACATATTTTTACATTATTACAGCTCCTCTCTCCCCAGTCTGGGTGAAATAAGAAACGTGCTGTGATTGGTCAGCTGGCCCAGTGTGCTTTGACACCGTTAGCATGTCTTCGGGAAATGTTTCACCCTTACATAACAGCCAGCTCCAGGCACTCACTCAGATGTAGGCTAAATAGTGGCATTTCCAAACCAATGCAAGCCTGATTTAGACTTAATAATAATAATAATAATGATAATAATAATAATAATAATGTTTACAAACAAGAGGATCGTGCAGGGGTGCGTTTCCCGAAAGCATCGTTAGCCAACTATGGTCGCAAGTTGGTCGCAATTTCCATTGAACTCTATTGGTAACGACGGAACTTGCGACCATAGTTGGCTAACGATGCTTTCGGGAAACGCACCCCAGAACGGATTTCATTCATGGACTATGCAAGCACTGACTTCACAGGACGTTAGTGGTTGGGTTAGTGGTTTGTTTAGTTTTTGTAATTTTCTTGTTGTTATATCTTATACAACATTTAATCGTGATATCTGTCAGAAAACTATGGTAATTCAAATAGTAATCAACACCTTTTTTTGCGTATTCCGTGGGTGCGGATTATTTAAATGAGGAAATTATAACTTCATAAGATCCGGAAAAATCGCTTTGTAGACCAAACGAGCAGTTGGTTGTAGTTCCTTGGAAAGTGAATTCTGTTAAATAAAAATCTCCCTTTGGGTTGGACTTTGAGCTTTGTAACCATGTAGATCTTTTTTATGCTTAAACAGCAACATTACAGACTAACTAAAATTGAAAAAGTGAAAAAGCATAATAGGAAATTTAATACGAAACCCCATATTAAAACCCCTTTAATATGAAATTTAGTTTATGAATAATCAGATCACAGAGAGTTGCAGGACAATCTTTTTTTTGGAATGTTGAGTAAGATCAGATACTCCTGTAAGAAACCGATTTGAAACTAGCATTTAAGATCTTGCAGGTCATCTCTTTGAGCATTACTTTTTTATATCATCAGAACATTTTCTCCTGATAAAAAGATATGTGAGCATTTATTTTCAAAGCTTTGATGACAGACAGGAGATGTATTGTGCACGTGATAAGGCTGTCATTTACTATTCTGTTGACATCTGACAACCTTTCACATTTGTTTCTTTCATATTTGTCTCCATTGTGTTTACTTATTTTAAAATTTTCTGATAGATATAAAGAGCATGTTGAGATGGCAGTCAGACTTTCTTCATGTTTCACTTCTCTACTTTATAAAAAGAAAGAACACTCTGGCATATAAGAAGACATACGCACATACACATGCTGGTTTCATTCCACTTGTGAGAAAATAGATGCAATTGCTTTTATGTGATAATATTGATTAAATCCCAACTATAACCCTTACACAAAACTTCAGATGTCCTTACAAGTCAGTTCTTGATGTTTTCAATTGAAGACTTTTTCAACAATTTTGCCCTCACCAGCATAGCCAAACCTGTATATACACACAATAATCTCAGCATCAGTTACAGTGATGCATAAAACTCCATCAACCTTCCAGCTGTTGCTTATAAATTTATTGAGCAGCTTAACAAAACACTTTTCACTTACTCACCACACACCTCAAACAAATCACTTGGGTGATTTAACCTCAGCTCATTCGGTTTGCAAAACACATGCAGACACACACACACACACACACACACACACACATACACATACACATATAAGGGGTGTGCAAAAAAATCGATTCACATTTGTTTCGCGATTCAAGCTTTACCAATTCAAAATTTATTCATAGAATTCCAAAAATCTTTACTTTTTTTTACTTTTTTTTATTTTGTAATGGCGTGCAGGGGCGGAGTGGCAATCAGGAGAGTCGGGACTTTTCCCGGTGGGCCGGTAGTATTTTGAGGCTGCGAGGGCCGGTCTGATAATAGTTATGCATGGCAAGTTCTTAGCAACACCATCCAGTGGCCTGGTGTGCGGTCGCTGCCTGCTGGTCAAACTCTGCTCAACCCGTAAAGAAATCCATCGATCCGCAAATTTGGTTTGAGTTCTTAAATGGTCTAGTGGTAGATCTTTTGCCAAGCGTGTCAGAAGTTATATATGTGTATATATATGCAGAGGAGAAGACATAAGACAGGCCTTTTTAAGGGGGGCGTTCCCAGTCTTGATTACTTAATTTGGGGAGGTCACTAATTTATCTTTAAATATCCGTGACGATGACAGTGGCATCAGATGCTGCTTTGGGACCACCTGAAGAGCTTCTACGGCCACCAGAACCATCGCTGATATTGCCTTGATTGAAAAACGTTTTGATATTTGTACTTTACGTAATACTTATATAGAGTATCTCTAGCAGTACAAGTATTCTACAAATACTGATTGTAATCAATAAATTGACTTCTATTTTTATTGCAAAGTCTGCCTCCCGGGGCATTGATTTATTACGTTGAGCCAGAACGGACCACAGAGAAGTCTTCTGTCCAATAATATAGAACTATAATATAGATCAGATTCGACTTGCCTAACCTGAGAATAACAAAAATAAGGGTAAATGTGTCAAATTAGAATTACGCACCATAAAACATATGCACTGTATATATACAATGTCTTGTGAAAGTATTGGTACCCCTTAATTTTTTCACATCAATCTACATTTCATACACCATAACGACAAAGCAAAAAAGCTGATTTGTGACAACTTTGAAAATGTATAGGAAGAGGAAAATACACACATTTTCAGAAGCAGTCACTCTTCCTCTAACATACTGTTAAAGAGTTTTAGACTGCAGCTAAATGGGTCGCAAATGTGACCAGAAAATAAAAAAATTATGACTTATTAGTTATTTAAAATCAATTCAACATTGGCACTTTATTGCATTGATATATATTTACATTGCAGTCTTAACACTGCACAGCTAATACATGACCTGATTTACAAAATACATTTTATGAGCTGTTTTTTTTTTTATCAGTCAAACTGATTCACGAATCAGTAACAGCAAACCCAATTAATAATTACATTACATTACATCATGACACTTTTAGCTAGATATATAAGCATCAATATGCACAACAAGTTGTAGTGATGCTGAATTTATTTTTCAGATGTCTGTTATTTACTGAACCATTGAAGTTACACTTATTTGAATGCCTGTGTATTATACCAGGATTTGGCCCTGCTGCAGATGCTCAAGTTGCTTAGCAACAGCTTTTAGTGGTCTTTAGGAAATGTTGGCTGAAGGGCTTGTTTGCTGGACAGTGCTTATAGGATCTTTCTTCACTAAATAAATACCAATAAAGTCAGCTCATGGCATCTCTGTCGAGAGCACTCACATGATCTTATTCATATGGCAAGGGTGATGAGGCTTTTCATGGAATCTGACATAACTGTGCACTATTTCCTGCCCATCTCAATAGAGCACTATGAAAAAAAAAAACCATATTACATAATGGGTTGATGAGATTAACCAAAGTTGAAAATCAGATTTACTTGATTCTGCATACTGTGGATCACATCACAAGCACCAAGGTTCAAAAGTAATATATTTATTTATTTTTTGGCCGGCCCACTTTGCATTTCTAATTTTAAATGTAGAATTTAAAAATGTAAGTATTAAATTTTCTATATTATTACTTATTTTGTATTTTGTATTATTTCTTATTTTTGCCCAACACTTAAATTTGTGATATATCGGAAGTAGCGACAGATTTTTTTCATCTGTATTGTATAGTACATCTGAGTGAACTGGATTATCACAAAAGAAGAAAATGTAGGGCGGAGACTTGATTCTATCCATTGGTTGTTGATTGGATGGAGGCCTAGAACTTGCAGTTGATTCTAAGAAAGGGGTGGGGTTTATGCGGGCTAAACGATTGGATAAATCTGGAATACATCACCAGAGAGAAGCCTGTTGTTTCACCAGACGATTGAGTTTATAAAAAAAAATACACATTCATAGATGAATCGTTCCCAATAAAATCTATAAGATTAATTTAGAAAATAAATACAGTTAAGGTCACAGTTATTAGCCCTCTTGGGGAACTGTGTTTTAAGGGTTTTAAGGGACTCTCCTTTCTTTCGCCAAACAAAAGCTAATTAAGAATTCTCATTAGACTACAGCACAGACTTCCAAAACTTATAGCCTTGTTTTAAATGATCATGTACAAACTTTAGTCTTGAATGCAACATACAGCTGTTCTAGATAGATAACAAAGAGATAACATGAAAATAATACAACAATTAGTTTCTTTGCTCTTTGGCATGGCCAAGCTAAAAGAGCGCATATCACTCTTTTTTACTATTTGAGAGAGATGTGCATGCTGCGGTGGTTAAAACTTGATGAAGTCCCAGAAAAAGGCTTAGTTGCATTGAAATCCCTTTACTGTCTTTCCTGCGCCTCATATTTGCTTTGAAGCTGCTGCCACAGCAAACGTTTTCCACAGGAGCCCGCATGAGCTGACTGCTGTCCCAGCGGTGCAGGGGAGAAACAGGATGTGTGTTGACCCGCATCAAATAGAAGAATGCTGTGATTTTGACATTCTTGCACGCTGTCTGCCACACAGTCCATATCATAGCAATGTTCAACATACAGTTACTTACAGATAAGCGTCTTAGAATGTGTGTATTTAGCATTTAGCTATGACCTTTGTGGCAATTGAGCGTGTGTTTGTAGTTAGTTGCTAGTCAGGCTGTTAATTGAATAATGAAGGCCGACCAGCTTTTTTTGTATCACGAGATTGGAGTAGGTCCAGTCTCTGCAGTCCATCTTCAGGTCCACCCCCAGCTTCATCTATCCACAGCTAGCACTGTCAGCTTTCGAGAAACCAAGCATTGGACAAAACATTGCCTCCTTTCATTGTGGCTCTAAGATTAGATGCTTGGACGGAGGTCACCCATCTCCTTTGTTTCCTTTTAATCAGACGATGGCCCTGTGGGCCACTGTCAGAGATCACTGCCCTCCATTGTTTAGGTATGTCAGAGGAGGCAGATCTGCTTAGAAAAGAGCCTTTGGATGCAGTGAGAGGCTCCATTGTGGTTGTAAAGAAGGAGGATGAGGTGCCAGGATCTGCCAGAGCTCCATGGCTCTGTCTCTATTGTGACTTAAAGATGTTTGGCTCAGAAAGTCTGAAAGTGGCAGCCATGAGTTACAGGGGGATGGAACCAGCTGCGACAAACCCACTAAATTAAGAGATCTCTTAGTTACAATTGTAAGGATACTAAGAAATTAGTTGTTTAAACACTGCAAGTAAAAAGTTTTGGGTCAGTATTTATTTATTTAGTTTTTGTAAAGAAATTAATTCTTTTGTTTAGCAAGGATGCATTAAAATATTTCAAGTAAATGCTGTTCTTTTTAACTTTCTATTATCAAAGAACCCTGAAAATGTGTACTTAAGATTAACAACTGTTTTCAACATAAGACATAAGAACATAACATAAAATGTTTCTTGAGCGTTAAATCAGCATATTAGAATGATTTCTGAAGGGTCATGTGGCACTGAAGACTGGAGTAATGATGCTGAAAATTCAGCTCATTTCAAAATATATTAAAATAGAAGACCATTTACAATGATGTCTTACTCTTATCTGTATGACCATAAATGGCAGAGTATTTTAAGTTACTTCTGCTGTTATGAGACAAAATCATTGAAGTGTCGTTGAAGTCCAGTGATGAAATATGTGTCTTGGAAATGAGAGGCCTCAGGTGCTACTCGCTGTCTCCTCTTGGAAAGGTGAAGTAGGCTCTTTTTCTCCTTCTCGCTCATATTTCTTGAAAAAGCGTACAATTGAACTTTGTGCATCTGCCATTGTCACTGCATGTTAATGAACTCACAAATATTCCCCCATTGCATAATCAACATTATGTATAGTAGTTTAATGTACTAAAATGCTGTAAACTTTTTCTCACACAGTAATTTTAAAATTTTGGGTGAACGATACAGAATACAGATTGTCACTAACCATGATACATTTTGTTGCATTTTTGTATTGCGATATATTGTGACAAAATATATTGTTACACCCCTAATATATAATAAAGGAGAAGTATCCGGCCCCCGGGCGTCTCCACAACATTGAATCTAGTCCCCGTTAAAAAAGGTTTAGACAGCCCTGTTCTAGATAAATATGATGGCTGTGCCTTTTTCCATTGAAGCAGAGAATCAGCACCGACAAGCAAGAGAGAGAAAAGTCAAGACAGAATAATAGCAGGCGAGAGAAAACTCAGGTGAGACATATGTTCCAGCCAATGAAATGGTTTATCCTCCACCCATGAAACAACAGGGTGAGATATTAGCATGATTGCTTTCACATCAGTGCACTCAATACAGCTAGAGGTGGTGAGTTTGAGGACGGGCAGAGTTCTGACATGCCCGCGCTCACACACTCGTGTTATTTTATCCCTTGGAGGCAGTTGCAAACCGATTAGCCTTTTCTAGCGCGACCAACTCGTGGAATCATCAGTGCTGCTCATTAACCAAGCGATACTCAGATCAATACTCCACGCAAGCCTAAGAAGAGACCCTGAGCCTGATCTTTAACAACTCACTGCATCTTCTGCTGCTCATAGACTACAGTAAAGCAAACGCAATGACATCTCTCTCAGTCTCAGCTACTAACGTGTAACAGCCATCTTGGCTAATTGCTTATAGTTTAAAGGGAACACTCTTGAAGTGGAGGCAAATGATTCATGTTAAGGGCTATCTGTCTTCTCTCGTTCTCTCTCTCTGATTTATTTATTTATGTTATGGTCATAATGTTTTATAAAAACATTAAAATTATATTATTATAAATGTGTTTACTGTACTAAATCGATCCAATGGCAGCATTTGATCAGCGGGGAAGGTCTCGGCGCGTTACTGTCTTTCCGCGTGGCAAAGGGATTTTGATTAAATGCAATACATTTTCTCATGTATTAACTAGTTATTTCATCTGACTCCATAAATGAAAAGGTTTTAATGATATCTGTGCATCTTTAAATGTGAGCGAATGTTTGACTATTCTTTTTAAGTCTTTAATGAAAATAATAACAAAGTCCGTTAGAATAAAATCAAATGTTTACAATTTATTATGTCAGGTAGATGTATAATGCCAATTTCATATCAGTTCAAAGATAATCAATACAATAACATCGAATGCTCTAGAATAAAGAGAAGAGATGCAAACCCGACATTAAGAAAGACATGAGGCGGGCTAATCTGAAGTACAGAAGGCCTTGATAATACACAAATAAAGTGACCCGGATTTGACCCAAGTTCGTTTGATTTTGGTTCATTCTCACTGCCAGTGATTTTCCGGAATCAGACAACCCGTAAAAATCCCGTAAAGACACGTGACATCGATGTGACGTGAAATGTCTCAGCAGTGTCTTAAGTTTGCTTATAAGCTGCGATTTCTCTCTCAAAAAAACCACGCTTGTGCATTTATTTATTTTTTTCTCTGATTCGATCATAAACTAGCGCATTACGATCCAGGCTTCAGCGTCATCATTATCCCATTGATTACGGCTTTTGTTCACACAGCGCGCGTTCAGGGACTGAATATTGCAATGTTACTAGGTCCCCAACCCGGCATAGATCCCGGCATCAGTCCCGGGTCATGTTTGTGTTCACACACAAGGCGTTCTGGCATTTTCCCGGGATCAACGCGCTGTGTGAAAGGGGCTATGGAAACATGCTAACAATGGTTATTTGCATTCAGAGGTTACACCTTTTGGGGGGTAGGAGGACCATTTACCTATCTTCCTTTGTGTGCCAGTTTCTCTAAACTTCTAAAAACCGTATTACCTTGTGTTTTACTCTTTGGGAATGAGACCTTTGTACCAGTCACCCTGAGACATTTTAAATGATACTAAACCTGTATTATACTCAATGATAATCATTCACATTAAACCATGTATATTCTTGCGTGAGTTTTAGATGTGCATGAGAGAGAGAATGAAATGTAGATTAGGTGAGACTGCATGAGGGGGAGGTCAAATGTTCATTTTCAGCAAGGTTCTTCGTCTTATTGAGCAGTGGTTGTTCTTCAACCAGTTTTTCTAGTCTTACATTTACTGTATGGCCTTCGATCTCTGTAATGCCTCCTTACTGAATAAAAGTTTTTTTTTTTTTTTTTTACTTGCTGACCCTAACATTTTGAATAGCAGTCTATATTCATTTTTTTTATGTTTAATATAATATATATAATATAATTATTATTTTGTTTTTTTCTTTTAGTAATATAACTATTATTTAGACATAGAAAAAAGTAAAAATTATTTGTAAAGAAATCAAATATTATATTTAGTTTGACTTCTTGAGGATGACAATAAATATTCTCTAAAAGTTATGAATCCACAATTCACTTTCTCTTGAAAAAAAAATAACACATTCAGTCTTTAAGAGTTGTTGCCTTATTTTGTACCCTATTTGTAGAAGGTGCCCATTATCTTTTCCCAGGGAATATATACAGAAGCTGGCATGGCGTAAAAAACAAACCAGCAAATGAACCATTTTTTTATTTCCATTCCAGCAAATACTATCCTTTTGATAGTTTTATGCTTTCTTTTCTTCCTTTTGAGAATCCTGTGTGTGATTGCTTCACAGTAAAGGAATGTAATCACCATGTCAAAAACGCCTACTGTTCTCTCACTCAAAACTCAAATGGAGAGTTTGATACTAGAGGTTTCATGCTCATATTTTGAGCAGCCACGAGTCTCTTGACACTTCCCACATTGTCCTGCCTCTCACACCTGTGACCCCAGTAACATTCCATGGCTTGCGCTGCATTGATTTCACAGCTTGCACAGTATTTATGCAATGCATGCAACAGATTTTCATGGGAAAGGTGAACATTATTTTAATCTTTTTACTTTGAGTATACTTTGAGATAGAGACCAGCACATATTGTCATTTTTTTTCACTTATAGCTCAAAGCCAGAATGACAAGCCAATTTTTCCTTTGAGCCTCTCTTTCTGTCATACAAACTAAAAAAAATTGGATGATTATGGCTTACAGCTTATGAAAACCCCAAATTCAAAATCTCAGAAAATTAGAATATTACATGAAATCAATAAAAAAAAAAGGGCTTTTAAATACAGAAATGTCGGCCCTCTGAAAACTATAATCATCCATATGTATGTAGTTGTATACTAAATATATTAGTTTCACCTTTTAATTTGAATTATTTAAATACATGACCTTTTGATATTCAAATTTTTCGAGTTTCACCTGTATTCTTGCATTCATTCCTAGCACACGTGCCAGAGCAAAGGTCATCTATTCTATGGGCTCATAAAAAGAGCAGATCAGGGCTGAACCGAGGCCTAATTTATCCTACAGCCTCAAACAGCTAACCTGACACTAAATACATCTGACAACCTTCCAGACACTGCCGCATTGCTGCTCGACATCGAGTGCCTTTTCCATTAAGACAAAATATAGCTCTGTACTTACCTCATGACCTAAGCTGTAATATGTTCTCACTAAACATCCATCCACTGTTCATCTACTGCTATCATGATGCATACCGATTTATCTTAGCTCGCTCTTGATAGCCACTATACCTATACCATAAAATATACACCCACATGTACACTCAACCTCTTCATTCTCATAAGAAGCTAAATCAAATTTATACCCAACCTCAGGCGCACATCCCCAATCGCACTTGCAGCTCACCAAGAGTCTATTATAGCTCTTGACTCAGCACTCTAAAGTGCTGAGAGGATTCAGCTCCTCTCTTTCTGGCTGCTCTCTTGCTGGAGTTCTGTTGACTCCTACAGATGCAGATTTTACAATTAAATAGCAAGGACTGAGCAGTCATACAGTACAAGATCAGAGGTGGTTATGGTCCATTACAGAGACAAGTATTATTATTGCTCATATTTGGGGTTACGGGTTTGTTCTAAAGCCCTAAGCCTTAAGTGAGAGATCACAGAAAGTCTAGTTTAGCTGAACATGGTGCATAAAAACAAATATATCCCAGGCTTGAGTTTTAAACTTTGCTGCGTACCTCATTTCGCACTGTTTGTTCTACATATATGAATGATAGCCTACCCCAGTTTGGACCAGTAAGCAACCACCTAGAAACTAACCAGAACACCCTAGCTACTACACAGCAATACTCTTCAATGGCTTAACCACTCATCATGGTGGCAAGTTTTGCAGAGGCAAGCGCGACTTGCATTTTTTTTTTTAAGCAAATGTAAATATTTAGTTTTATTTATTCTTTTATTATGTTACATCATCCCTGTCTGAGATCTGTCCTGATCATCTGATCTGATGAAACTTGAGTGAGTTGCTGTGGCTTGATTTCAGTTTCCATTTGGGGGTTCCATGTTCGAAGGCCTTGCTCATGCAGAGACAATAGCCTTAGTGTAATGAGTGTAGTAATTCATGGCATTTGTTTTGAATGAATGTATGTATTCTTACACACATACATATACACACTCTTACACACACACACACACAGTTATTAAATTCATATTAATATTTAATGAATATATCTAAAATGCAATAATTGCAAACATGCAAGTTCCATGCTTTAGGCTGTTAAGATTTTTTTTTTTACCATGTTAAAATATTTAACGCAGTTAACAATGCAATAACTTGTTTCAAGTTGTATTTTTATATTTTTTAAAAGCCTTTTAAATGTTAAGAATGATGGCTTTCAATTATACTGTAATGGTCAATGGCTATAATTACTCATTTCATCTCTAGAAATTGAAAAAAATCCATTTAATAGAGTCATCAGTAGCATTATTGGCATCTGATACTGGCCTTCATTTATAGTACTTAGTTAAAAAAAAACTATGCCATTTAAAAATATATTTTAAATAAAAAAAATTTGTTGTTTGTACATTTTCTACAAAATATAATATACGGTTTAATGTAAGGTGCGATTAATTACAGAAAAGTGTGATTGAAAACACTAATAAATGGCATTCTAAAGTTTTAGATCCGTCATTTAAAGATGTTTCTTCTGCTCACCAAGGATGAATTTTATCCAAAATGCAGCAATATTGGGAAATATTTTTACAATTTAAAATAACTGTTTTCTATTTGAATATATTTGTAATTTGTATTAGTTAATTATTTCTGTGATGGCAAAGCTGAATTTTCAGCATCATTACTCCAGTCTTCAGTGTCATATGATCCTTCAGAAATCATTCTAATATGCTGATTTGCAGTTCAAGAAACATTTATTATTAATGTCAATGTTGAAAACAGAAGTCTTTATATTAGTAATACAGTAGCTCAAGTATTCAGTGTGGTTTAAACCTCTACAAATACACACAAGCTAATACACCTAGAGAGAGAAGACCAGATTGCCTTAACAGGTGTTGCCTGCCTAATGTGACACTTATTGAATATAAAACTGATAAAAGAGACCAACCAAAGTTTTTCCCTTCTAATTGCCCTCCCACCCCCTGTTCGAACAAACCCTGTCTTTTGCATAATTCTTTTTTAAATACACACATTCACAGGTCTCTGAGAATGTTTCTGTTCTTTCCGAGCAGGTGTGACCTTTTCTCTGATCTGTGATAGCCACAAGCCACATTTTACATAGAGTCTCAGCATGCTAAAGCACTCACACACACAAACAATGAGTGCAATTATGTTGCAAACATTCAAGGTTCTTGCACAACTTTCACACTTCGGCCACAATTTAACACTATAGGCATTTCTCACACAAATTGTTCACAACCTAGTTTTTAAGATGTAGGATGGCACAGTGTTATATCTAAAGCCATTTGATCACATTATGACATGCCCCAGATATATATATAAGGACTAAAAAGTGCAAAAGTCTCAGGCACGTTAGTATTTTCACCCCAAAGAAAATGGTTTTAAGCCAATAGGAACTGAAAGGAAATATCAGTTGACATTTTCAAACGTTACTTATGCCATTAATTGTAATAATCCAGTGAGATTTTTGTGTAGGCATAAGGAGTCGGACAACAGCCTGTATGCTCCACAGAGATCTGATCTCACCATCATTGAGTCTTCATCTATGATTACCTGAAGAAACAGAAAAAACTGAGACAAACTAAATCCAGAAGAACTGGCAACTTCTCTAAGGCACTTGAAGAAACCTACCTGCAAACAGTACTGTGAACAGTTTTAGGCACTTGTGTAAAAATGCTGTAAAGCATTATCAATTATTAACTACGGTTAACTTAATCAAATCAATATTTGGTGTGACCACCCTTTGCATTTAAAACAGCTTTTGTCCAGGTACACTTGCACACAGTTTTTCAGGTTTGAGGTATGTTTCTGATTGGCTGTCAATGTTTTTATCGTTCATTGGTTTGAATAAAATCGTTCTGATTCCAACGATATATCTGTGCTGTTATTGTTATTGTTGTGGTTGGACTGCTATTCTTTTATGTGTACAACGATTTTTAGAACTATATCTTTGTTGTTATAGGTATCGTCCTTAGTGTGAACATGCCTTAAGTCAGGTACATGGGTTGTTTTAGTTCAGGTGGCAGAATGGAGTGCTCAACAAAGCATCTTTGAAAAAAATGATAAATAAAATGTTATTTTTTGTTTGCTCATCACATTTTGGGAGTGTTTAATTTAATTTTGTATTTCCATTGGATAACAAGTGATAGTTCACACCAAAATGAAAATCCTTCCATTTACAAACCCTGGTGTCTTTTGGTTACCATTGACTTCCATTTATGTGGACAAAAATACATTTCAAAATATTTTCTTTTATGTGAGAAAGTCATATAATTTTGGAATGACATGAGGGGGGAGTAAATAATGACATTTTCATTTTCCCATTGCGTCTAGCTGTAAAAAAAAAAATATTGCATGGCCACCATGGTCTTCCATAATTTCACCCAACCCCTCCACCCCCATTTTATTTATGCTGCTGTGAAATGTTAGGAGGCAGTAATTATCTCACAAATTAATCTCAGTTTCTCTGTGCACAAGTTTTCTCATAGCTCCATACGTAACCATATTGAAAATCACTATCAATTCAGATAGATCCCAGTTTAAATTTTATTTTTTATTTTAACTCTAATTCCCGAAAAAACTTTCCAACTTGCTAATTCCAAAAATAGCATTTTTAGCTGTCCAAACTTTGAGTCTGACTAGTGTGCATACATACTATTGTCTGCATGGGATCAGCATCAGAAGAGCATGGCCTTGCAGCTTAGTGAGAACGCTGATCAGAATTTAAGAGTTTAAGATGCGAGTTTACTCACGCCTAACTTTAAGCCTACATTTGCATATAATTGATTAGGATTTCACTATGAAAATAAGATACACACAGCTTCCTGCAATGCGGTTAAAGTTTACCAAGGGGCAAGCATTCCTTTTTTGACCTGGCCAAGTTTATTCAATGCCTCCATGAGACGTCCACAGAAACTAATGTGGAAGAGAAAAAAGTAACAGCTAGGGCTGGTGTTTTACAAGCAGTCGAGGTGTTGGAACATCTGGTAGGGATGATTGCTGAGATAAGCTGCATCCGAAAGCTTAAAAATGCTTTTTTATAAATGTTATAAAATATAAATATATATTTTTAAAATTTAAAGTACATTATGGTAAATACTTTGATTGTTACATGTACCTGCGGCATTTCAGCCGTAAATTGAGTAAGAATTTTAACTAGATTATGTTCAGTACCTGTCTAGCTATGTAAATTTATGCATCTAATTATTGAAATAATTAAATAACAGTTTGTTTTTTCAAAACATCTATCGTATTTCATTATGTGTAGTGGCTCACGTGATTTATGTTTTGCACTTAACTTCCATTAAGGGAACAAAGTGAGCTTTGATGTTCCCTGGTTTTCACTGTGCATTGTGGGACTTTTTAGGGTGCGAATGTTTCAGTTTAACATTAGAAGTATTGTTAATTCTTAGTTCATGTTAACTAAAGCATTTATTAATCTTAGTTAATTTGAAGAAAAAAAATGTATTTGTTAACATTAGTTAGGCTAATGCACTGTGACCTAACATGCAACAATATTTTTATTAACTAACATTAACAAAGATTAATAAATGCTGTACAGAATAGGCTATATTGCTCACTGTTAGGTAATGAGACCTTATTTTAAAGTGTTACCATATAAATATTAAGTTATTAATTTAATTTAATTTATGAATTGTTATATTTAATGGGATAAACTGTGTGATAAATCTCTGGTTCAATATTTAAAATAAACGTAATTTGAATATATTAGATGTGTATTTTATACTCCAGGTCTTGAATTGGGAACCACTGATATCATTAAAATTGTAAATTGTATAAATGTACATTTTGTCTCTAAGTAGTTCA
The DNA here is from genome assembly GCA_031834385.1 of Semotilus atromaculatus. Lineage (NCBI taxonomy): Eukaryota > Metazoa > Chordata > Actinopteri > Cypriniformes > Leuciscidae > Semotilus > Semotilus atromaculatus. The sequence continues at coordinate 21,760,293 of JAULUF010000028.1, forward strand.
TGGGAGAAAACTGGTAGTCCACTTTTCTTGTTGGTTGTTCTAAGCAAAAGCACAGCTGTCCTCTGAGATCTTTTTGAGTAGGGACAAATTTTCTATCTTGCGTCATCCTTCTTGGTGTGACCTTGAAATTTATTGTGTCAAATTTCTAGAGCTGTAATCTCAGGATCTAATATGAAAGCTCAAGTCCACTTACATTTCACTTGTAACTCTAGTAGTCCAATGTGAACACAAAAAGAACCAGAGCAGTTTGTCACCTTTTGTGTTTGTATGTGATGGCCCAGTGAACCTGCTCACATTTAAGCCCCATGGGTTGTACTGCTCTAGATACTGTACAAAACGCGAGGCATGTGCATCAGACCACACCTGAATATGACATGCTTGTTTTTCATCTTTCTGAATGATTAAAGCATTCACCTTCTACCTGAATGGAGAGCGTACAGGTTATCAGTGATTCCCACAGGACACTGGGTCTGTACAGGAGTCAGGCTGCATAATGCTATGTGAAGTCAGTGGGAGTGGTCCATAGAAATGTACAGCTCCCACAATGTACCTCTACTGGAATGAAAAGAGCTGACATTTTGCACATCAGTATGGGAAAGACAATTATGGTGTCTATTATCCTTACTGTGTGTGTGGTGTGTGAGTGAGAGAGAGCTAAAAATAAAAAAAGATACATCTTTAACGGCGGAACAGTATCGCCATTTACAGCTGCGATGGCAATAATGACAATAAACCATAATTTTTAAAAAAATCGACTGAAGATTTAGGAAGGAACCAACAGAAAAAAAGAGGAAAGATCAATACGCTACTGTATCGTGATAGTCTATCATCACAACATTGAATCGATAAGCATTTATAATCATTGTTAGTTTGCATTTTAAAGAGTAGTTCACCCACATATGAAAACACTGCCATCATTTGTTTACTCTCATGCTGTTCCAACCCTGTATGACTTACTTTCTTCTGCAATACAAAAGGAGAAATGTTGAAAAATTTACCATTGACATCAAAACGGAAGATAACAAAGTCATACATGTATGTGTCAAAAAAAGTGAATGGCATAAAAGTTAATAAATGATCACAGAATGTTCATTTTTGGGTGAACTATTTATTAAGAGTCTGTCATTTCCAGCACCATCAAGAAAAAGAATTGCATTTAAAGTTTGTAGAGAGTGCAATGAACTCTTTCGTGTCACTCTGAAGAGTTTCTGAGATATGAAAAACCTAATGGTGAAAGTCAACTTAGCATGACTGCATACATGGCTGCTCAGCTATATCAAGTGCATTAAAGGACTTTGTTTTTTGCACCGTCAACAAAAGCAAGCTGATATTAGGACTGGGTTTTGGCAACAACGTCACAATATGGTACATACATATTGATGCAGGTCCTTGCAATGCAATTTGATTGTGATTTGAAACTGTCAAATTCACGAGCGAGTGTAAGTAATAAGCAAGATTTGAAAATGTATGAAATGTTTAATAGGAAGCCAATGCAATGTTAACAAAACTGGGCTGATATGGTCATACTTCCTGGTTCTAGTAAGAACTCTAGTGGCTGAATTTTGGACCGGAGTTTGTTTATTAAGCATGCAGGGCTACCACCCAGTAAAGCATTACATCTTTACAGGGCTAAGTTCAGCTGGCATCCAGGCTACTAATCCATATCTATCCTAATGATAATCGTAACTTCTGGAAGCATCTGTTTCAGTAGCATAGTTGGTATAGGGTCTAACATACATGTTGTTGATTTTAATGATTTAACAAGTTTAGACAATACTTCCTCTCCTATTGCAAAGAATGAATGGAATTGTTCCTCAGGGGGTATATAGCATCACGTCTGATGCGATACTGTAGTAGACGGTTGCATGGTTATAATTTTCTCTCTAATAGTATCAATCTTGCAAGTAAAGAAATTCATAAAGTCATTACTGCTGTGTTGTTTGGAAACGTATGAATTTGAAGTTTTATTTCTCATTATTGTAGCCACTGTATAAAAAAAAAATAGCTAGGGGTTGTGTTTGTCCTCTTCTATGAGAGTCGAAAAGTAAGCAGATCTAGACGTTTTTAAGGTCTTTCTCTATGCAGTAACACTTTTCTTCCACGAAATGCGAAATACCTCTACCTTTTGTTTTCTTCCAGCTGCGCTCTATTTTTCAGACTGCTTTCTTGAGGGCCTGAGTATGCTTATTATACCACGGTGCATGACTATTTTCCTTCATCTTTTTTCAGCGCAAAGGTAAGCAACTGTGTCTGAAGTGCTGAAAAGAGAGTCAATAGTTTCTGTTGCAACATCGAGCTATCTGGTATGCCGAGGAGTAGAAACTGATCAGTAAGATTATTTATAAAGCAATATTTAGTGGTAGAAGGGATAGTTCTAACATAACTGTAACAGGGAGTTTTGCTGCCCTGGCCTCGGTTTGGAACCGGAAGGGGAAGAAAGATACTTGAAACCCTGCAGAAATCCACCCTAACCTGAAACAGGCTGTTGTTCAGCCCTGCATGCTTTTATAAATGCAGGCATTAATTATGGATTTATTGCTGTCCTTGTCTGTGTGCTGCTGTGTCACTATGCAGATCTCAATTATTCATGAGCTGTAGAAGGGGGGTAAAGGGTGGTGCACTCATGCGGGACGGTGCAGTTTACAGATTATTTCTCTTTCAGCACCAAATCGTGTGGTTCGCTGTATTGCAGTATTTTAATAATTTGTTCCCCAATTCTCATTTAAAATTAAGACTGTTACACTCTGTGATATAAGTTTGTATATTAAACTGGCAATCTCAGCTTCAGCCCAGAGTTAATTACAAGTTTAAATAAATAGAATGTCATGCTGAAGAGGCACTTAATACAGTGTAGGAAAGAGATATGTTGTCCTGCATTGCACTCTTCTGCCCTGGAGAAATTATGTGTCATTCATTCGCAACACAATCACAACCACAACCATTTAGAAAATATTGGATGTTTAAAATCCAGTTTTGAGGAGAAGGATTTTGAACCAACTGCATTTTACTGAGGAACTATTAGCTTATTTTTTTATTTACTTGTATTACTTATTCTGATTGGATCATGATTTCCACAAAGAACACCTGTTTTCAACATTGATAATGATAAGAAATATTTCTTGAGCAGCAAATCAGCATATTAGAATGATTTCTGAAGGATCATGTGACACTGACTCGAGAAATGATGCTGAAGATTCAGCTTTGCCATCACAGGAATGAATACAATTTTAAAACATAAAACTTTAAAATAACTTTTTAAAATATATTTCACTATATTACTGTTTTTACTGTATTTTGATTAATTAAATGCAACCATGATCATAAAATACTTCTTTTAAAAAACATTCAAAAAAATCTTATCTTGTTTTTATTATTGTTCTTGTGAAATTTATTTAAGCTCGGGAGTTTGGGGAAGGAGCTTTTCGATTTGAATATTTGAGTATGTCTACACCGTGTACTGGTAATTTAAAAGAGCAAGGAAAAGCTTTAATGAGTAGGATAGCAGTTCATGCATTAGATTTTAAGATAATTTCAGTGTATGCCAGCAGGAGTGTGGGTAAATCCCAGTGTTTAGTGTGTAGTAGTGCCCCATGTGTGCACACCGTTGACTGCAGTAGTGATGTGCATAAATAGCTGCCGGTCTGCTGTACTGAGACACTACCAGAAGGTCACTCTATTGATTCAGTCCCGCACTGCGGCCTTTGATTACTGGGTCTGACACACCACCGCAATCTATAATGCATTGTATATGCTCTGTGCAGAAATCCATAATGACTCTCTATATTCCACCCTCATTCATAATGAAGGATAAGCAGTGCCTACGTTCCCCAATCTGTCAGATAGTCCCCATCCGTCAGCCACTTTTACATGCAGAGTGAGTGGCACATTATTTCAGCTCTGTAAATGGTTCACTTTTAAGATACGACCTAGGCTGCTCGTGGGTGTGCTGCGTGTATTAACTTGAGATTGTGATACAAGTGTAATTTGACTGTGATTGCTCATTTAAGTCAATAAATGAATGACGAGCATTCACAAGTTGAACTAAAGTCACAGTATGTGTGTCTGAGTGAGAAAATAAATAATATTTGACCAGAGTTTGCAGTCTGAATTGAATGCGATGAGAAAAAAAAAATAGACTTCAACGAGAGCGTGTTCAGTGTGCATGGAATACAAGACTACTGCTTACAGTACAGTGTACAATTAATATTGCCTGCTATTTTTTAAATGATGTGAAACAGAATGCATTATGGAAACATTTCAAACCGTAACATGCAGCATGGTTGTCACATGACCTCATTACGTACATTTCATTTGCATTTTTTATCTTGTGGGAAAAAACAATAAGCCTTCTATCTTGGCAGTCAAGAGAATGAGTCAAGAAAAAGTGTGGTAGATTTTTAGATCTTCTATATTTTAGATATTATTTCTGTTCATTTGGGAACAACACAGACATCATCAAGCACAGACAATACTTCATGCAGTTTTGGAATATTTATATTTATATAAAATGTATATAATTTATTAATTTTAGAAATAGTTTTAATATTAGGTTTCATACCCCAAACTCTATATTTAGTGTAAATTAATTAAATAAATAAATGGGGGGGCAAAATGGTTAAAAAAACTAAAAAGCTTTTTCCATCCTTCCATCCTATATATAAGAGATATTCAGGTGGTGTGCAATGACTACTGGGTACATTTTCCTCTCTACTTCCTGTGAAGTGATATATCGATCGATGTGTACTTTTTTTATGGTTTTAAATGCTCTGTACGATTTTAAACCTCACTTAATAAATAGAAAACATAAATAAAATGGAAACATTAAAATGTGTTACAAAACAAAATTCTTTAGATCTAGGGTCTCTCTTTTTCTCCATATCACTCTTATTTCTTTTGTCGTTTCTTCTCTGCACTTTTCCGTAACTGATTAATTTCGAAGAATTCATTATGTACGCTTTCATTTTGTGCTGACTTGACATCTAACTTTCACAGCTCACTCCTTGAGCTCACTCTAATCCTCAGTAACAGCTGTATGACTGTTGCATTGTCAGCTCAATCCAGTCTCATATCCTCGAGAAGGAATGGGTGGAGCTGATAGATAATCTAAGAGCTCACTTATGCCTTTCTCTCACAGTCAGCGCGAGCATGTCCTATCACCTCACTGATCATAAATGCTGCTGTGTTTTTACAGGACCAGAAACCATTGCAGAGACCCTAGAGGAAGAGGAACTCATCAGAGCCATCGGTTCTCTGAAGTGAAGTCTCATCAGAGAAGTCTCCAGGGATCTCAAACCTCTCCTCCCCTTCTCTGCAAGGGGCCGCTGACATGATATAACCTCCAAACCTCTAAGCGCACACACAAACGGGACCCAGCGACCCCTGAATCCCCCTTCCGCTCTGGAAGAGCCCCGAGGTGGCGCCACCGCTGAGCATGCCTCAAACTCCTGTGTTGTGAAAGGAGAGTGTGCACTGGACAGCACTAGGCGCCATGCGTCCGTGGACGGGCTCTTGGCGCTGGATTATGCTGGTGCTGCTGGCCTGGGGCACGCTGCTTTTCTACATTGGGGGTCACCTCGTGAAGGACAGCGAGCATCCGGAACGGTCCAGCAGAGAGCTCTCCAAGATTCTGGCCAAGCTGGAAAGGCTGAAACAGCAGAATGAAGATCTGAGACGCATGGCTGAGACACTCAGGTTGGTGAAATGTTTCAAGTCGGATATTTCTTTCAAATTATTCCATTTTCTTTGTTTATCTTCAAACCTGAGATACTTGGTTAGTCAGGTACTCTAAGCCAACAGGTTTGAGTAGTCTAATATGTAATATGTGAGCTGGATTATAATCTTCCACAAGTTATCCCAAAATGTATCTAGCTAACCACAAGCAGTGTATATATATATATATTAGTAATATTTTACTAGTAGAGTGTAAGTGCTTTTGTAATTTTAATTTGTTTTTGTTTTTTTAAATGATTTCTATTTAGCTTTAATTTTTTAGTTTGAATAATTTTAGTACTTAAACTTTTTTCTTTTAGGTGCCAATCTTAAGTTTAAGTTTTAATATGTGTATTATTTATAATTAAACGTTTAATAATCAAACAATACTAACATTACAGTTTAATACTAATATTTGTTACTTTATTTCAGCATTATTTCAATCAATGACACATATATGTTTTTTAGTTTTAGGAAGCCACAACAACCATTTTTGAAAAATGGCTCGGTTTTTCCTTTTCTCTATTTTTTCACTATAATTCTCTAGGATTGGGCAAGATTGTTGACTAGTAGTCCTCTAACAACCAAGTATTTTATTGGTGAGGTCAACAAGTTTATCTTGTCAATTTTATTTGTATAGCGTTTTCACAGTGCACATTGTTTTAAAGCAACTTTACAGAAAATCCTGATGTTAATGTTCATAATATTCCAATATCTCAATGCTTTATTGTTGCTTTTAGCAGATTAGAGCTGAGTAATAATATTGTTTAAATTTTGCAATGACAATAACAGTAAGGAGTTGAAATCTGCAAAGCTTTAAAAAGAACAAATTATGAGGGTTCTAACATACTTTTGTTTGCTAATAGCTTACCAGTCCTTTCAGCATGGTAAAACCCTCCCAGAGTAGTTGCGTTTATAAATTCATATATTTTAACTGCTACTGACAATTCATCATGTACAATACATTTCAAGACAAATTACTTTCAGACAAATGTTCGGTGATAGCAATGATTCTGTTATGCCTTATGATAGTTTAGCTCTATTGGTCTGTTTTCACATGCTGAGTTACGATTGGTCCTCGTCAGCCAGTAGCTGATCTTGAATGGTCAGGTTTGCACTAGTCACTTCCTATCATGCACTGTGGCATTTGACAGATGGCCATTGGGCTAAATTTGAACTGCTTTGCTAGTTAAATGATCATTACCCTTAGGGAAACCTTCTATAATCAACGGATGCAAACGCACTTCCTCACAGTTCACCTGCCTGCTGTAGCTTTCCTCTAAACGCGTGTGTGTTGTGCTTTAAAGCCGTGTGTTTGCAGTATGCAAACCTGCGTGTAACGTGTATTTCACTAAGCTGTGTACTTGTCATCTATCTGCTTATGCATTATGTAAACTCAGTTATCAGTGTTATTGTAAATTATTAAAATGACCCGGGTGACTTATTCCACAAATGTGCCTCTTTCATCTGATATTTGACAGTGATTACATACACATGCTCACATAATCCCAAATTAAAAAAATATATATCTAAACATAATACATTGCTCAACCTATATCTTATAAAAACAGTTCCATGCAACAATTTTCCATTCAAGGTTTCTTTCACCAAAAATTAACGTAATTTTTCATGAGCATTTTCCAGCTGGCCACTATGATCTTACATAGGACAAGTGGTTTGGAAAATGAATGAATGGATGGCCATTTTCCAGCCTCTTTCCCTGACACTTACAATTTATCTGAACAAACCAAATATGAGCCTAATATTGTTTTTTATGACTGATACTGATTATTTTTTTATGTTTAGATGATCCAAAAGTTTCTGATAATCAATATGCAGAAATTATTAAAAATATTTTTTTATTTCTGCTGTTTGAAACACTATTTCTCATTCAACCCCTGAATGTAAACATTGTGCTTTACAAGTCTAATATTGTCAAATAATAAAAAGCTAAATAATTTTTCCAATCAAGACATTAAAATATTAAGTTAGGTTACCTGTGAGTGTTTACTATTGAACACAATGTGTAATAGCGTTTTCAGGTGCTTTTTAAATACCTATAATATCAAATTTGACTATTCCGAAATAGTTACGAATGCTACAAAACATTTAAAACCTTGGTAAACATCACAGAAAGTGTTTGAAAGTAGCAGCACCATAAAAAGACTGTATGAAAATGATCCTCCGATAAACAAAAAGAGGAAACTGCACATCCTACTTCCTGACTGGATGTAAACAAGCCAAGAACAACATTTTTTTTTTTTTTTTTTTTGGCGTGGCCTTTCAGAACAAAGAAGACAAAGGCTTATGATTATACTGTAGTAAAATTTTCAAAAGCGTTTTCAAAAAGAAACTGCATTGAAGGAATGTTTGTTTCAACTGCAGTCAATTTCAATGAAGTATTTCTCATCTACAGATCATTGCATGCTACAGACAATTATACATGATTGAAAACGACTGCCGTATAGGCAATGAAAACCATGAAAATAATCTGTTGACTTTAGTGACCTGCCTTTACCGGCGTCACACACGGCAGACTGACAGAAAGAAATATTCATAAAAAGTAATAGGATCAGTATAAATTAAGCTCAATTGACAGCATTTGTGGCATAGTGTTGATTACCACACCCCCAAAAAATCTGGATTAGTGTGGCACATAACTTATGTTGGGTGTCACACTGCAATGATGACAATCCTCTATTCACATATACTAACCCTGTGTTCAAATTTCCCGCCTGCTCTACTATATAGTAGAGGGGGAAAAAAACAATACCTGAAATGAATAGTATGTCTGAATTCATAGTATTTATAAATCAGCTGCCGAAAACTACCTGGATGACCTACTGCTTCTGGCAAGATTCTGAAGTGTGTATCCAAAGGACACTTTACTCTCCGATTAGGCACCAGGAGAGGAGTTGTGAATGGCAGTGAAGTGATGCAACTGTAAGTCGCATGACAAAACCAATATGGCGGATATAGTAGTAAATTCATTCATACTACACAAATTCATATTATAACATACTTTTTTTCGCGAAGTAGTACCTACACAGACAGTATTCGATTTTGGATGATTGAGTCATTCACTCCGATTCGTTCAAAAACTGATTTGCTCAGGAATAAAAGGCCACTCCTTAGCAACCTGTTAAAAGCAATGAACAGTCAGTGTTGTTTGCTGCATGTTTTCAGTAGCTCTGATTTCTCTGATGTAGTAAACTCCTGAATTTGACTTCTGATGAAGTGTTTGCATAGAGATATTTGACTCCTAAGAGTGTGTATATGCGTGCGTGCCCTACTCGAAGTAGGACAGAATGAAGAAAGTGTTGTTTGTACTTTATGAACATGTACGGTCCTAACGATTTGAAACGGTTAGTTCTCCTCCTATCTCATCTCCACAGAACAGTGCTGTCAGTCTTTCATTAAGCACTTCCTGTGGGAATTATCACACACACTACGATTCCCTATTAGAGCCCACTGATGCTTCATCTCGCTTTTATATTGACTCCTGCGTAAATGAAAAGACTGATAATGCACACACAGAGGATAGGAGAGATGTGGATGAGTGACGGGGCTGGCCAATGATGGTGCTGTGATTGATCCAAAGAGAGGAGCCTGATGGAAGAGAAGGTGTGCGACTCCAGCACTGACACTCACAACAGTACTGATAAAAATGTACTGATGAATTGTGGTACAGTACAGAGTAGAAGTGAGCGTCGCTGCGATGATCACAGTTGTCCATTCACATACTAACCCTGTGTCCAAATATGCCTACTATATAGTATTTGAAAAACAATACTTGAAATTAGTAGTATGTCTGAATTCGTAGTATTTATAAAACAGCTGGCAAAATGTACCTGGATGACCTACTACTTCCTTAGAGATTCTGAAGGGCTCTGAATCTTTACTATCCCATGAGGCCACAGGAGACGAGTTGTAAATGGCAGTGATGGTTCGCAGTTGATGCCGTAAGTCTCATGACAATGACAACATTGTGGATATAGTGCGCCTGGATTTCATTCATACTATATAGAACATACATTTTATAACGTTTACTCCTTAAATTTCACAATGAGTTCATCCATGTAGGTCATGCAAATTCACTCTATTGTCCAACAGAAAGCTGTGTGAGCTGTGCATACATCACTACACTATTATTGACAACAATTTCCTTAATGTGAATGCAACTTAAAGCAATTCGGTTCACTCTGCGGCCATCTTGGTAACGCCAGCAGTCAGTGGTTTTTCATGCACTAAGCAGCATACAAATACATCTTCTACCTACTTAAAAGTTGACATCTCCTAATTTTTGTTTTGATAACATAACTACAATCTGCAATAAAATCTGGTATGATACATTTATTTTGTTCAAATTACACTACACTATGCATGCATGTTAAATAAAGTAGTAAATAAAGATCCAATACCTCTATCTAAAAGGCTGGAAGGTAGTGCTTCAGTTCCTACAGTAGAATTGTAATGTCTTTGTGCTTTTGTGTTGAGGACTTTTAGTTTGTAGTTTTGCTGTGTTCTGTTTTCTGTGTTTTTGTATTTCACTTTTTCTTTGTGAGGTTTTGTTCCTTCGTTCTGTTGGTGTTCTGTTCCTTGTGTTCTTCCTAGTTTCTGAATTATTTTTTATTGTTATTTAATTCTACTTTCTTTTGTCTCCAAGTTCATCATGTTTGATAGCCATATTCTGCGTATGATTTCTGTATTTATTTGTCTCCTTCCTCTAATACTGTCTCTAGATATGTGTGTGTGTGCAGGAAAACTGAAAATTGAGAAAGGATAAGGGTGGAGAAGACGGACTTTGGCTGATGTTTTTCATGATAAGAGCTGATATTTACATGTTTTATGATGACACACAGATATCCCCAAGACATGTGCCAGCATGTACAGGGCCGTCTGTGTTTGCCGGACAATTTTATATATTATGAAATGTTTCTGATGGATTGATAGGATTCATGGATTCATAGCATGAAATTATTTTTTATTAAGAAATTAAGTTTTATTTCTCTTTCATAGCTCAGGAGATTTAATGAAATACTCAGTTACACATTCAGGTCTTAGATATTTCTCATAAAATTCCTTGGGAGAAATAAAAATAGAAACAAATGTGATGATATATTTGGATGTCATATCTAATATATCTATATAGGTATTTGTGTTCATATCGAGATCTCTGATTTGATTGCAGAATTATTTTTGGAATCTTTGCTCAATTCACTCTCCATTTAATCTCATTACTGTCTTGGAGAAACAATGGAGAGATTTAATTTCAGATTTTGCTTTGATTTCAATAAATGGCTGTCCAGCCAGTAGATGCTTCCGAGAGGCCACGCCCACGTGAGCTAAGAGCCAGTCACAGCATGAGGTCCTTGTCTGTCATTGCATCGCCATAGCGACTGTGATTCTGGATTCACTGACAGTCCATTAGTACCTACTAAATGTGACTAATTACACTTGGGTTTAGACTTGGCCTTTTATTTGGCCTCTCTATTTGGTGCAGCTGTAATAAAAAACATCAAACTGTAATTAGCTTTGATTTAGATTTCCCACACACAACTCACATTGACAAATTTCCAAAACAAACTATTCCACACAACCACCAGTCATCTGTAAAAGGGAAAACACACACTTATTTCAGATCCTACTCACATTTGTATAACAAATGTGCACTTTAGGAGCCTCATCATTTGCAAACAGACACAGGCAGTCATTGACTTCACGCGCACACACACATAGCACATCCTGCGGCAGAGCTGGGATTTAACAGAACATTTGACCTAAAATAATGATATTTTTATTGTATTGTACCAATAACTGCACTTACCAATAATGTCGCCTATTTTATTCCATAGAAATGGACATGTGACAGTATAGCACCGATTTTAAATTTACTTACCATTTATAAACAATTTCTTCAATAATTAAACATTAATTAACACCTAATTTATATTGGGATTAGTTCAAATATTCTGACAGTGAGTTGGGACTCCTTAACAGATATTGGTTTCCTTTCATCTGGCTTTTAATTATTGATGTACCTATGAAAATTTCTGAAGGCACACAAAGAAATTTTTTTTTTTTTAAGAAAGTGAAGTTTTTTTTCCTGCAATCAAAGATCATTAGAACAGAACAGATTTTACTCAAGGGGAAAACTGACAGCTTCCTCCATAATTCATTGAGGTCCAGCCTTTAAAGCTCTTTATTTCACTTTGTACTTGTCCTTATGAAAAATTAACAGTTCTTGTGTAGTATCCATAGTCTAACTGGGCTATTTGTAATACGACTAGGTCAAATCATCCCTTTGGTTTCTATAATTGAAAAGGTGTTATTTGTTATGTAAATATATATATATATATATATATATATATATATATATATATATATATATATATATATATATATATATATATATATATATATATATTTAATCGAATGTATTTAGTTCTACTGCTATCAAATTTCTGACAAAATGTCATATTTACTACGGTTTGTGTTAATATAGGTAAGCCATTTTTTTAAAAATTGCTCATGTCATTCTCAACCTGTATGTCTTCTTGTATAAACACAAAGGAAGGTATGTGTTGCAGTTTTTTTTTTTGGTTTGTTTTTTGTCCACACAATGAAAATCAATAGGGTCCATTGTATAGAGAAAAACATTCTTCAGAATATTTTCTTTTATGTTCAACAGAATGACAATACGGGGATAAAAGATGACAGAATTTTCATTTTTGTTGAATTATCCCTGTAAGCATTGAGTCAAAGGGTTTTTCACAGGCAATTCTTTTTGTTTGTTTATTATTATTATTATTAAAGGTCCCTAAATCTCATTAAAGAATATTCAGTCCCTTTTAACCCCTGCCTGTATGCTAAGAATAAGGGTACACTTAAGCCTGAAATACACTACACCAGTGGTTCCCAAACTTTTTGAAAGCATGGCACCCCTTTGTAGTGTTTTTTTTTTCCACGGCACCCCAACCCAATTAAACTAAACAAACATATGTATACATAAATACAATTATATCCAGATGAGCAAACATCAAATGAAGCATAAACAGCAGCATGAATTTATTATGAATGCATCACAACAGACATAATATGAGGCGATACAACCCCTTCAGATGAATCTTGTCCATTTATAACTGGACTCACGTCAACAGACTGATTTTAACCAATTAGGCTACTGAATGTGAGAATCATTGGAACAAAACAGATTTAAAGATACTTAACTCTTTAAATAATAATAAACAAATTTTTTCTTTAGTTCCTCTTTGCTTTGTTCAAACCTGACCTTATAACTTATAACTTAAAAAATAAAATATCTTTGCATGGAACTGTCGCGGGCATTTTAATGGGATACATGTGCGTGCTTTTGCGAGCACAGCCTCTTGATACGGGGGTTGATTGAGGATAGTGCAACTCGTAGATCGTGCTTCACTGACAGACGCTGCCTTTTTTTGTTTATCACGTATGCCAGGGATGAGAACGCTAGCTCGCACGGGCCTGTTCACATATCGCATCTTTTGCGCGCTCAAGTTCGTTATTTCAAATGTAGGCGTAGGGTTAAGGGCCTGCGTCTTTTGCGCACTCAAGATCGTTATTTCAAATGTAGGCGTAGGGTTAAGGGCCTGCGTCTTTTGCGCACTCAAGATCGTTATTTCAAATGTAGGCGCGCGGTATGCGCACTCACAATGGAAGCGAAGCGCTCGTTTTTTCCAAGCGCGTCCGCGCCGCATTGAGATAAAAACATCTCTCAGATAAAAAGATAAAAACTTTTCAGAATGCCGCATGTGACTAGAACCTTAACAACAACAAGCTTAGCAACGACAGACGCCTCCGGAGCGCAACCGCCCAGCGCTTTGGAAAAAGGAGAAGCGTCTAGCGTTTTCTACGTGTTTTAGGCGCTATATGTGATAGGCGCCTAAAGGGGTCACGGATCCAGTCAAAGCTTTCATTATCAGCGCCAGCGGGGAAGTAAACCTCAAACCTTTCCTGTAGCATCTTCAGATGTGCAGCTATAGATTTGAATAGAACTGCAGTCTTGCAAGCGAGGTCCTCTGCTGTTAAGGGAAACGTGTCAATGTTTTTATTTTTCCGAAATATATATATATATTTTTTTGGGTGGTGGTGGTCCCGGGTTGATGTCTGTCGGTCTTCTGGCCTGTGACATTTCTGCTTTTCTTTTGTTTAAACTTATACATTTATCCATATCCATATTTGCCCTGTCCGGTCAATCTGCATGATATATCAAATTGAGCGCCCACCATTACAAAGGGCGGAGCGAGCGGGACGATTCCCTCCCGAGAACAGTCCAATTAGCGGTAAATAAACATTTAAACTTTAAATGTATGAAATATATCAGTGTTTTTTTTGCTTGTTCCTTTTCATTTGGACATGGTGTTTTGATATTGTTTTAAAATATGCTTTAAAAGGTTATTATATGCTACGATAGTTATTTTAGGCTGTTTAAATTGGAAAATAAAGCTGAGATTCAGCGGCACCCCTAGCCAGTTGTCACGGCACCCACTTTGGGAACCACTGCACTACACAACTAAAATATGAATCAGATTTTTAAAACACTAGGCATCATACACTTGCCGACTTTTTACAAAGAAAAACTAGGCACCTAATACACTAAATGAATGAGGATCACACATGAGCAGACAATCAAATTCATTCCAAACACAACAAACTTTGCTAGTAGACAAATAAAATAAAAAAAGATCTATAATTGGCTCAAAATATCAAACATGTTTGATATCCTCCAAATGGATGGAATGGAATCATTCTTTGATGGAATCATAGTCTAATGAATATAAAGTCTGTGCCCATAACATATTTTGCAATTTTCTGTAAAAAATAAAAAAAAACTTCCCAAAATCTGCAGAGTTGACTTTCAGCAAGTTGGAGCATTAATCTTGGCAAAAGTGCATTCCAGCCTGTAGTAATATTCACAATGACATTTGAGACTAAGCCAATCAGTTATAGTTTTCAATACGATATTGTTTGTAATCTATCACCACGCAACTAGGGCCACACAAATTTGTTTCAGCAGCTTTAACACAATGGCACTGTGGATCAGCACCATGGACTTATTAGAGGGACAATCCCTCTCACCTGGGGTTAAGTGCTTTGCTCAGTGACAATAGTGATGAATCTCAGCTCATTTCTTGCAGGGTTTTAAACCAGCAACCTTCCGGATACAAATCCTGAGCTTGCATTGCACTTGACACGGTCAGTCATAGTGTAACTGTAGTCATGTTGTGGCATCAAGTTCTTGTTCAGCACATCTATATTTCTGTCACACGCACACCTACACACCAGGTGTCATACAAAATGTCCTCCAATTCGTCAGTAATGACTGAAGAGGTTGACTGACTGTCTGTTTGCTACCTCACTGGCAGCTCTTGTCACTCTGACATGTTCTCATAGAGGGTCAAAACCATAGCCCACAGCAAGCCGTTGGTACTTTCGCCTGAGTGTGACAGTTTTCGGCATCTTTCACTTACGGTTTTCACACTTATTTTCATCCTGTCTGTTTTGTGTAAGTGTATGTGTCCTACTTTGGTACAAGTGTCTCTGTGGGATGCTACAACAGCTCGCAAGAGTTCGGCGTCAGCAGAAAACACAAAGCCTTGTGGGATTTCCATCACACCTTTCTGACAGCCGTTTCCAAACTCTGGTGTGTTTCTAAATGTTTCTCTCTGCCCCTGCTGTGAGTGATGTGGCCTCATTAGCTGGTGATTTCTGGTTATGTAATGCCACATGATGAAGCTCAGGTTTCTGAGGAGAGGTGATGTATAAGGAGAACAGAAAGAGAAAGAGAGTGGAGGGAGGTCAAGTGAATAGCGTAGCCTCTATTGTTCCTGGCTTAGAAATTGTTACCGGATTAGAGAGAAGACCATCTACTGTTTCTCACGCGTACATTAATGTCCTCTTGTGGGGGACAGTTTAGGAGGTTCATGTTTTTAAAGTGTCAGGACTGTGTTAGCTGTGCCAGTCTAAAAGACAACATTAAATTGCATCCGCAACATTTACTGTAATTTCGAATGTGACCTATTTATATGAGATACTGCATATTTTGTAAACAATGATTTAGAGTGAGGTAAAGTCTCTTTTGATTGATTATTGATTACATTAAATGTTGTTTTAGATGGGGGGGGGGGGGGTCTTGCACTGTCAGAGACATTTAGGCTTTTACTCAATTACACTATATTCTTTAAAAATATAGTCAGTAAGATTTTTTTTTTAAGAGATTAATGCTTAATTTAATTAATAACAAATACAGTTGTAATTTACAAAAGATTTCTATTTCAAATAATAAACAGAGAATTTCCAATAGGGTCCTCACACCATCGGTGCTCGGGCCCAAATAAACTTTCTATTCATCAAAGAATCCTGAAAAATATGCATCACATATTCTTCAAAAATATTAAGCAGCAAATACTATTTTCTACGTTGATATATAATTTAAAAAAAAATTCTTGAGCAGCAAATTAGCATATTAGAATGATTTCTGAAGAATCATGTTACTCTGAAGACTGGAGAAATGATGCTGAAAATTCAGCTTTATTATCACAGAAATAAATTACATTCTGAAATATAAAAAATAGTAATGTGTTCTAGGAATTACAATAAAACAGATTGAAAAACCAAACCTTTGCATCTCCTGTCATTTTTTGTTCAGGTTGCCTCACAGCACATTGATGGGGGCATTAGCCTTTGGGGGAGTGTCTTTTGTCTCCCCTGGTGTGAATCTCATTAATATTCATGGCCATTGACACTCCCACGCATACAGCAGTGCTGACACAAAAACTGACTTACAAAATTTTAATTGTTATATTGTTGTTTGTGAAAGAGTGGTCAGAATGATTTTCACATCATTTTGTAGTAAAAAATCTAGTCTACAAGAATAGTAACTCAAAAGTCTTGTGGACAACTGTTCAGTATGTGTTATATGGCCTTATTGCGGTGACAATTTTTTTCCCAAAACTTACTAACCACGCATAATATTTTTTTTCTATAAAATGCAAACATGTAAATCTATTTTGCTCACATATTATTGTAGCAGAGTTTGTGCTGAATACAGTCAAATTACATGTTGGCCAATGGTATGTTGTAAGTAGCTGAAATAAGCACAAATGTCAGAGCATGTCAAAACACCTCAAAGGCCTTAAAAACACCTCAGACCCCAGAGGGTTAAAAGAGAAAACAGTTATTTAAAGTTATTTAACAGTTATTTGTTTTTACAGTATATTTCATTCAAGAAATGCAGCCTTGGTGATGCAGACTCATTTTTATAAACATTCTTACCAACCCCAAACATTGAATCATAGTGTACGTGAACACCAATACTATACAAGGTTGATTTCAAACATCGATCCGAAGAGTTTCAAAATGTTTCATAATGTAAGTACCTGTTGCAATTCATAGTGTTGCCACAAGAGGTGCTACAGTGAGCATTTAATAACAAAAACACAATTTAATATGATTTAAAAGCTGTTTTCCTCTTGGGGACCAAGACATTTTTTCTGATAATGCCATCCTTGTGGGGACACGTTTTGGCCGATTTATATGTCGTTTTAGGCGGTTGTGATAATATTTCACTATTTAAATGAGAACATTTGGCCCTCACAAGTACAACCAAACCTGGACACACACACACACATCACACATAAACCCCATTTCGCTCATTTCCTTTCTCTCTCTTTTTGTTTCGTCCTTGAACAGCTAAGAATTACATAAATGTTTGATATGGCAATTTTTTTAGATTCCCCCTCTCATTCTCAGTTTCATCCATCTTTCTTTCTCTTTTCCTGTATCATTCCTTCTGTTGACAGACATCCACATGACCAATTGCATCCAGGTGAAATGGCAATGTGTTGTTTACCATTTCAAAACCCTATGCACGCTTTCCCACGAATGCATTTCCATCCCTCTCTCCTCAGATAAGACTTCTGCAGCCCTATCCTCATTTTTCCTCCCCCTCTTTCTCTCTATTGCTGTCTCTCTCTCTTTCAGGTGAGGCAGTTTTTCACAATGCTTTCCATTCACGCCAAACACATTTCAAATACAGCTCAGATTTCCACTACTACCCCACTGCAAGGGCACAGAGCTGTGCATGAGAAAAAGGCGGACCAAGCTTTGCGATGTGTGTGTTTGCATGTACTTTGGCCACAAAATCTGACTAAACGGGTTTATATATATATTTGTTATGTTTATTTATTTTTTATACATGGCTTATATAGGCCTAAAACAAGAACAACAAAAAATTAATTATTATTATTAACCATGAATAAATAAGAGAATTTTTAGGGCATTTTATAGCATTTTATTTTTTATTTGACTATTTTTATTCCATTTTATTTCTATGTATTTCTAATTTTCATGTTTTTTTTTTTTTTTTTTTGCCTTTCATTTTGTAGCTGAAATAAAATTAGTTTTTGTACAAATTCAGGGTTTCTGTATATTCATGCAATGAAATAAAATATCTCCAATTCATTGTGATCTTAGAATCTTCACTAGCTTTAAAAATTACATTATATTAGAGGTTAAAACTGTTTTCAACTGCTTTTTCTTTTTTTCAGATATAATAATTACACTCAAATAAAAACTGAAATGTTTGTGTGCCACTCAGTTGCACCTAAAATAGTTTTCATAAACACTTGTCTTCATGGTAAATGTATTCAAATATACAGTACATATATGTCTTTATTTATAGCTAACTAATAACTTTTCTGAGGTAAATGCAATGTTTAGTGACATTTTTCACTAGCTGTTTTTTTTTATGTCTTTCTGTGATTGAAACAGATTAAGCGATTACATGAGTCATGATGTATGATTGACCCTGATCATCAGCTGTTTTTAAACAAACGACCGATAGCCGATAAGTAGTGAAAATCATTGCTTTTATCGACCGATACATTGGTGCACATATTAGAGATGCACCGATTTATCGGCCAACAATCGGTCCCGGCTGATAAAAGCAGAATGACGTGGCCCTTTGGTAATATTAGTCTGAGACTCCTGGTGTATGGAAATTATAATTGGCTTTATAGAAAAGCAATAAAAATGTATGTCCCAATTTAGATAGCTAAACTAAAGAGAGAGAGAGAGAGAGAGATATCCAGGACCTTTAGTCTAGTAAAGGTAGTCATCTCATAAATGAACTACATTTGGCTGAAGGAGTGTCGGGGAATGATGGAGGTTCAGGTCTTGGGATGTTCGTCGGTAATGAAATTTATAAGATGGAAATGTGTGTGTGTGTGTGTTAGACTTGAGAAGCCCATGCTGGGCAGGCTTCGGTCAACTGTTTGTGAGTGTGCGTGTGATGAATAGCCTCTGCCACCAAATGAATTGCCCGCAGTGGCTGCCGCAACTGATCATTGCATTAAATTGGAACTGGAAGCAAGGAGCAAAGGCCCCTGGGAAATTAGCCAACCACAATTCACCTTGACCCAGTAGGCCACTCGTTCACTCTTGCTCACACCGGTTCAAATGATCGTAAGCGTTAACGCACAGCGCATGAACATGCCAGTTCCCCAGGCAAGGGCTATGCTAACATGTCTCTCTCTCTCTCTCTCTCTCTCTCTCTCTCTCTTTCTTCCAGGTTACCTGAAGGACAGGCCGATGGTGGTCCTGGAGCCGTGGGTAAATTACGTAAACTTGAAGAGCAACTGATCAGAGCGAAGGAGAAGATCAACTCTTACCGTAGTCTCCCTGCTGATGGTGTGTAAATACACATATTTATTTAGATAAACCAGTGAAATAAACTGGCTGAACCAGTGAAAAAAAAATATCTCTCTTTATGCTAAGAATTATTTATATAATATGTCATTATATATATTTATGTCATTATGTACATTATTTTATTTAAAATTCAATATTTTTTACTTGCCTGCCATTACTTAAAATGCTGGCCACACCACAAAGAAATTCATAAAAAGTGTCTGAAAAGTATTCGTAAAATTATAATTTGTTTAAATATCATAAAATACCTTTTAATTTAATGTCTCAATATTTGAAGCAAATTAACTTAAACAAATATATACAAATTACACAAATTTTTTTTATATTAATTTTTTTTATTTAATCTCTGAATATAAAAAGCAAATTTATTTATATATATTATTTATTTTTTACTTTCCTGTCAAAAGAGTGAAAATATTGGTCTAAACACAAAGATTCTTAAAAGTATCTATACAATTATTATTTTTTTATAATTTTTTTTTTTTTTTTATATCAGGAAAACAGTAACTAATCCAAACGAAACCATAATGTTTTGCAGTTTTTGCTTTTTACATTTTAAGGATGTCTCTAGGCATTCCTTAAGGGAGGTTTTGTCAGATTTAGGAAGCTTCTGGGCATCCTAAAAAGTGTTTAGTAAACATGTGACGCGAGAGAGTGTGTGTATGTGTGCACGCGCATGTGTGGGTGTGTGTGTGTGTGACGGCTCTTTTTCAGATGTGCGGTAATAGCTTGCTGTTAATACTGAGTGAAGGAAAGATGAAACGTGTCAAATTAATAGGAACCTTTTTAATATGGATGAAAAGTGTGTGTGTGTGTGTGTGTGTGTGTGTATGAGAGTGAGTATTTGCAGTGAAGGACGGTCATATCACTACAGGCGGTCTGTGTAAATCGTCCTCTAGCCACCCTTTGCCTTCTGTCTACAGACACATGCATATATACTGTGACCCCAAAAAGTCTTTAGACTCTCCAGACACATTTAAAAATAAATGTAATTATAAATATTTTATATAGTGTATATATTTAAAGCTGCCGTCGGCAACTTTTTTTTGATCATATTCAGCGAATTCGACACTATATTCCGACAGAACAACATAAATAAAGTGGTTTTAGAAAAAAACCCGAGCTTCTAACTCCACCTGGTGCGTGTTATTTGTTTTGCAAAAATCCACCGCTCCCTGTTCATTGTGTCCAATCAGCGCAGGGGGGTGTGAGATATGACTGTCAATCACAAGTCGTGCACACACACGTCAATCACATGCACACGCCTGAAGTTCGCGCAGTAGCGAAGAGTGATGGCGCACTGACGAGCATGAACTCGGTGGGAGGGGATTCGTTGATAGTGGGGGAGGGGCACGAGAGTTGTAAACATTCAAAATTTTGCCTAAGTCACTCAATCAGCCAGAGTTGCCGACGGCAGCTTTAACTTATATTTAAGACTTTATGTGGACCGGCAGAGATCGAGGGATGCTGGTTCACGTATCATGCTAGTAGAAGTAATGCGAGTTTTGAAGTACATCAGAAATAGAATGGGGCATCAGTTTACAATTGGGATTTTGTTGTGTCACGCCACATTCAGTGTAGACAGCATCATTTATTATAATGGGTTCTATTTGCTTTTGTCACGTTGGTTCGCTTGTGTCTGATGTAGACACAATGTTAAGCTTTGAACCTGTCCTCAGTCCTGTATAATAACCCTAACACACACACACACACGCACACACCCTCTTTGGCTGGTTTCTGGGTCATCAGCTCTTATAGTATTGCAGTGAATGATCTTTTGAGAGGAAACACTAGAGAAACACTATACACAGAGGATCACAGCCGTGTTCCGGATTGTTTTACGCCACTGATACTCTTATTGAATGACACCGCTTTTTAATCCCACACACAAATTTGCACTGCCCCTATTTACCATCCACACATGTACACAGGACACACAGACTACAGTACACACATTCATATGGCCAACAGCACGAAACAAACACTTATTTTTGGTTTAATAACCATGAGCAGAATATATATATATATTAACTATTTTAATATATTTTACAATGTAATTTATTCATGTGATTACTCCATTACTTCAGTATTCAGTGTCACCTGATCCTTCAAAAATCAATAAAATATGCTGATTTGGTGCTCAAGAAACATTTCTTATTATTGTTATAGTTGTATGTTAAAAGCAATTTTGCCAGGATTCTTTGAACAGTTTAAAAGAACCGCATTTATTTAGAAAAAAACATTATAAACAAATGCTTGTTTTTGCATGTGTGCAGGCCCAGGAAAGGACCAGGAGGAGCTAAGGAGGAAGGTGGAGAACGGTGTTAGGGAACTGTGGTATTTTGTACGCAGTGAGGTGAAGAAACTGGCACTAGTGGAGACTGGAGCACTACAGAAACATGTTGACACACTCCTGCAGGACCTGGGACACCAACAAAGGTTATACACACAAATATGTATACATCATGAATACACTCGCATATACATTTTGACCAGTAAGGGAAATATTCCTGTGTTATACACTACCTTTCAAATATTCGGGGTGGTAAGTTTTCTATTTAAAGTTTTTTTAGGTTTTTTTAATGTATTTTATCCCTGTGATCAAAGCTGAATTTTCTGAATCATTATTCCAGTCTTCAGTGTCACATGATCCTTCAGAAATCATTCTAATATGCTGATTTGCTGCTCAGGCCGAT
The DNA here is from genome assembly GCA_031834385.1 of Semotilus atromaculatus. Taxonomy (NCBI): domain Eukaryota; kingdom Metazoa; phylum Chordata; class Actinopteri; order Cypriniformes; family Leuciscidae; genus Semotilus; species Semotilus atromaculatus. Next base: position 21,782,447 of record JAULUF010000028.1, read on the forward strand.
TAATATTTTTGTGGAAACCGTGACACTTTTTTCTGGATATTTTTGATGAACATAACGATCAAAAGAACCACATTATAAAAGTCTTTACTGTCACTTTTGATAATTTTGCGGCATCTTTCTGAATAAAATGTGGGTTTTTTAAGTCTTACGTGCCCCTAACTTTTGAACGGTAGTAAACTAAATATGAGAAATTAAAAAAAAAAATATATATATATATATATATATATATTCACCCCCTGAATTTTATTTTATTTTTCCTGTTTGAGGTCATATTTTTTCGAAACATATAAAAACACAACATTCTGTACAATTACAATTAATTTAAAGAAAAGTCTGAACTCTGAACAACTATTGCTCTTAATTAGGAAACCATATAAGATATCATAACATTAAACACTCTGCAAGGATACATTTGAAAACTATTGGCCAGTCCCTATACTCTCATTAAATCTGCATTACACAATTAACTTGATAAGCCTACAATACAATATAATGACATACAAAAAGAAAAAAAATCACTACATAAGTTTTTTCCACTACATTTTAAATATCTGATGTACAGGCATCAAAACATTTTATTATACAATAGAATTTGATACGTTTTTTCAATATTTTTTTAGTTTTTTGCACAAGCTCCACTTTGACTTGTCCTAATCATGTAATACATTTTATTAAAAGGGGTAAAAAAAAACTCTCCGTCTCTAATCTCTTTCTAAACAGCTGTAATCTCATGTGGCAGAAATACCATTACTGAGGTTTAATGGGTGTGTATGTTTAGATCTCACACTTGAGAAAAAAGGCGACCATGTAATGCCGAACAGATGCAAAAAAAAAAAATCATTACTAGAACAGTCTTTAATTGTATTGTGGATGATTAGCAAGGCATAGGCCAGGCTGACTGTTTGTGGCTGTAAAACTAATTTAATATTATTTCTTTACAAAATGCTCTGTAATAAGCCATAATCAATTGGTTTAATTAGCAGAAACGCTGTGATGTGGTTGTTTGTAGTTTTGAGCTGTGTTTTACAGTGGTGTTTATGTGATCTTTAGGTCCATCATGACAGACCTGTATCATCTGAGCCAGGCAGACGGTGCTGGAGATTGGAGAGAGAAGGAAGCTAATGAAGTGTCTGACCTAGTACAGAACAGAATCATGTATCTACAGGTATATCACATACTCAACTTAATTGTTTTCCTTTTCCTTTTTTAATTTTTTAGAAAGGCTTTATTATATTTATGATTACATTTTCAGTCATTTGTCCCTTGAGTTCGAGTAGATGGCATTTGTGGCTAAGATTTTGATTCAGCTCTGTAAAAAATCTTTTGAATCCTGTTCATCAAAAAGATTCGTTCAGATTTCGCTTAGTGTGCCTTTTGTCAGTAGGTATGCTACAAGTGAGTCTTTTGATAGTATTAATGGACCACTGAATCATTTACTTAACCGATTTGTTACAAAAACCAAAATCATCTTTTATTAAAAATTGCATGTTAAAAATCTAATAAGAGGCTCTTGAAAGAGTTTTTCAATTTAATCGAAGAAGAAGAATTATTGTGTTGTATAGTCAAGTCACCTTTATTTATATAGCGCTTTTTACAATACAGATTGTTTCAAAGCAGCTTTACAGTGATAACAGCAAAATAATGCAACAAAATTTGTTTCTAGAAGAAAATAGCATCACAGTCCAGCTTAGGTAAGTTCAGCGATGGTTCATTTTTGTTGTAAAAAAGTTATTCATTTAGTTAATTTATATATATATATATATAGTCGCTCAGGAGAAAACCGTGATGTCATCGTCCAGCTCAGTTCAGTTCTCATATAATGGTGTCAATGCATGTATAGTGCTATTTAAGAGACTCTTTATGTGATTTGCTCACGACTTGGAAAGCAGAAAAGCAGTCAAATGCTTTAAAAGGAAGACATTTCAGTGAATTAAACTGAGTTAGTTAAAACTGAGTTAGTATCAGTGGTGGCTGAAGTGCACAAACAGGTACTTGAGTAAAAGTGCAGTTTGTAAGGAAGTTAAAATAACAATAAAATATTACATTTAGGCCTGGTTTCACAGACAGGGCTTAAATTAATCCAGGATTAGGGCTTCGTTTAATTAGGACATTTAAGTAGCTTTTATAAATGTGCCCTAGAAAACAAAAACATTACTGATCTGCATCTTGAGACAAAGCAATGGCACTGACATATTTTAAGATATGTCAGTGCAAGACAAGTTGCATTCAGTTAAAAACAGCAGTTCAAACTTGCATTTTAGTCTGGGACTAGGCTTAAGCCTTGTCTGTGAAACCATGGCATAGTATATAAAAATTAGGAGAAACAAAATGTGTGTTGACAAATGTAAACATGCAATATAAGTAAAGACATTTCATACACTGGGCTTAAACAGCTCACCCTTTTACAGCAGATTTAGTTCACAAACAATTGATAGTCGTGTCCTAAATATGATTTTCAATTACAGTAATAAATTCTGCATTAGTAACTTACTTTTCGTGTACGCACTCAAGAGGATCTCTTATTCTCGACTCATTTTGAGTTAGACTTGTGAATTCAGTAAATTGTTAACTGTAGACTCGCTCTGACTGGATCATGTGAATCAGTGAGTTCTTGACTCAAAAACAGATGCAGTCGGATCGGTCCTATTCACAAAATAATTGTTCAGTGCGATTTGTGAACCGTTTCATTCAATAAGTTCTCATTTAATTAATTGATCAGCACCCATGAACAGTACAATGTTCTCAATGGGTCCCCCTTCATGTCTATAGTAATTGTCACTGCTTCCATCCCTTACAGCCTCTGTTTTGTCTGAATGGTTTGTTTGTTTGTTTGTTTGTTTGTTTTTTCAAATTAAACATGCCGTCTGTTTCGAATGAAGTCTATTAGCTGAACAAGATCACATACACTCACTCTCCTCCTTCCCTCTCCCCATTTATCAGTGAGAGTGGTGATTATATTTCATTTGGCGGGACAGCAGTATATTGTCCATCTCTCTGAGATGGAATGGGGCGGTTGTTTTGCACTGACTCCACACTGGAGACTAAACTGACATTCAGCTGCAACACAATGCAGTGCCACGCACAAGCACATAGGCTGTAATCAGCAGAGCTCAGCTTGATTCTGATTCTTGGTTGATTCTCTTGCAGAAAGACTTTAAACCGCTGTCACACAGTGAAGTTAAAGATGGAATGTCAACAGCACATTGTGGCTTTTACCTGATAATCACATTTGTGATAGATTTATCTTTAAGTTTTATACAGTAAGCAGTTGTATAAACTAGGCTCTAAGTGCATATAAAGGCTAAAAATGAATAGGCTTAGTTATTTGTAGGCTTTCATTCGCTTTAAATCTCAAGGCCATGCGTCCAATCAAACTCTGTTATTTAGTAATTTAGTAAAAGCAAAGTTGACATAAAATATGACAGATCACATTAAAATAGGTTTATGTGCAATTAGAATACATATGGTTTGTGCCAACCATGTGTTTTTTGTTGACAATTATTACGAAATAATATCTCTTTTTTTCTCATATACATACAGAACATATATGCATATACACGTTTCAAATAAATGCTGTTTTTTTTATCTTTCTATTTATCAAAGAATACCACAAAGATATTAAGCAGGGCAACGACTTTAAACTTTAGACTTTAAAAAGTTTCTACCAAATCAGCCTATCAGATTGTTTTCTGTTACAATGAGGCCTGGAGTAATGGCTGCTGAAAATTCAGCATTGCCAACATAAAAAAACACAAAAAAAACATTTTAAACCATATTCAAACTTTTGAATAATAATTGTCACAATACATTATATATAATAGTTGTTTTATACAATCCGTCAATTCAATATTTTGTATCTCTAATTTGTATCATATTAAAATATTGCGGCTGAATACAACAATACATTACTCGCATTTTTATCCCATTAAATGTCATTTAATGATAATGCTAAATAAAATTCAGTATAAATATGAGTTAAAAGTAACATATTCCTTGATTGTTGATGATGATGATGGGTAGGCATTGAGTCTTTCTGATGGGTCAGGCAAAGATTGAGAAGCACTGCTTTGCATTATGACCTACTCATTGGGCCCAGGGGAAAAGTTTTGTGCTGCTTGTACTACATTAACTTTGGCTAATAACTTTGTTTCAGTGCTCTCCATCAGAGAGACGGGTTGAAACGGTAATGAGAGCTGGAGTGTGATTAAAGTGATGGAGTGTTTTTTACTTTGTGTGTGAGAGACAGACAGGTTGATAACAAAGAAGCCGTGTCTCTTATGAAGAATGACGGTCCCCTGTCTGTCTCACTACACTGCTGTCATCCATCTCTTATCTCTCTCTTGCTCCTTCCTTTCTCTTTACTCCAGTCATTCTCCTCTCTATTGTCCCAGTATGAGAGAAGCAGCATTAGATGGAGAGGGACCCTTTTTCGTTTTCTTTCATCCAGCCAAGATCATTCAGACATTATTTTCTTCAGGCATCAGGGCCAAATTTATTTTATTTATTAATTCCAGCAAATGCTAAAAATATTTTCATGCCAGAGATTATTGGAGAACTTGACAAATCTGGTTCTCTCTGTATTCTATCGTGTTTTTTTCTTACTGGTGGTCTTGAAAGATGTATAATACAAATGTCTCAGTGAACAGCACGGTACAGAAGACACACTTGAGCTGTCTGTCTTGCCAAATGCAAATTCATGTGGTGTTTTTGACATCTAGCAGATCAAGGAACCTGTTGGACTGTAAAAATGCCATATACAGCAGCCTCAAACTGTCTTTCTACTGTAATGCAATGCAATTCAGACATTTTAAGGTACGATTTCAGTATCAAAAACTGTCCTGTGTAGAAACCTTCAAACGTCTCTTTCTCGTTACTGATCTGTAGAACCCTCCGGACTGCAGCAAGGCACGCAAGCTGGTGTGTAACATCAATAAGGGTTGTGGGTACGGCTGCCAGCTGCATCATGTGGTCTACTGCTTCATGATCGCCTATGGCACGCAGCGCACACTCATACTGGAGTCACAGAACTGGCGCTACGCCACCGGTGGCTGGGAGACCGTCTTTAAACCCGTCAGCGACTCTTGCACTGACCGCACGGGGGCCTCCACTGGACACTGGTCTGGTCAGTAACATACACGTACACTCAAACAGGACACATAGCACACACATACAAGGCTAAAAAGTGCAATAACTAAATCACACTTCAAGTATTATTATAATGATTACTTTCAAAAGTTTGGGGTTGGTAAGATTTTTTTTTTATGCTGAATGCAAGGCTGCATTTATTTGTTCAAAATACATTTGATTCATTATAAATGTACAACATTTTTATTTTAAATATATTTAAAAGTGTAATTTATTCATGTGATGGTAAAGCTGAATTTTCAGCATCATTACTCCAGTCTTCAGTGTCACATGATCCTTCAGAAATCATTCTAATATGCTGATTTGCTGCTCAAGAACCATTTCTTATTATTTTCAATGTTGAAAGCAGTTTTGCTGCTTAATATTTTTGTGGAAATCATGATGCTTGTTATTTTGTTATTGATGAATAGAAATTTCAAAAGAATAGCATTTATTTAAAAAGGAATTTTTAGAGGGTGTTTGTTATAAATGTCTCAATTCAATTAATACTTGTTGAATAAAAGTATTAATCGTTAAAACAATCGGTACTGAACCCAAACTTTTCAAATTACCTCAGCTATGATTGGCTGATCTCTTCGGATGTTAAATGAGTAATACTTACTTATTCATTAGAAGTGTGTGCAGACTGTACTACAAAGGGGATGCACAGTATTTCGGTTATCGGCAGATAATATAGTTTTGTTTTAATTCGTCTGTTTACATTGGATATATCAGTCAATACTGGACATGCTTATTTCTCATATTTGCACATTCAGATTACCTTTATCAACATCTTTAATCTATACATTATAATATTGTGATGCCTAATATTTTTTAGCATTTGAAATGATTATTTTAGTTTGGTTTTTTATTTATTCAAGAAAAATAGTATATAATTGTACTATCTGCCATTTATCGGTTATCTGCCATAACACGAAACAAATTATAAGCTTATTAGTATTGGCAGAATTTTGATATTAGCACATCCCTAATTAAATTCAGTCCTTGCTAAAAATGTGCCAGATGGTTAGGTGAAATTTAGAAGTGATCAGGGACCTTGAAAATACACTTCATCTGCTTGTTTCTTGTGTTGAGATTGGGGGTGGGCATTTTGTTTAGTTTATATACTGTAATTATTATTATTATTATTTATGTTTTTTGGCATCTCGCTGTTTTAAATTGTCAATTGGAGTGCTGGTCAGTTGATTGTTTTTCATAAATGCAAGAACATTTATTCATATAATGGATGTTTTTGAAGTGTTCAGTTGGGAAACACACTAACGGTCATTTTTATATACACTGGTCCTGCGTAAGAGTCTGTCTAATAGGCTGAATCCAGTGTTCGGGGAAATCTCTCTACAGCTGGAGTGAACCTGCTGTGCTCTTAAAAGGAAAGCGGAGGGGAAGGAGAGACTGCCTTTAAAACATGAAAGAAATGACCTCAAAACAAAGCAGCGCTTTCCCATTACTCTTTTCTCCCAGAGGACACAGTCTCTCTTAGTTTGCCCTTAAGTCTGAGTTTCTCCACTCCACGGACCAGTGAGATTGACAGAGATGGAGCGAGTGAAATTAAACATGCCATTCCAACTCATTACGTTACATCCATTTATGCATTTGGTAGGCATTTTTATCCAAAGCGACTTGTAAGCGACAATGTATTCAAGATGGAACTCGAAGTGGTCCGGTACTCACTGTTTTTTACACTCCCTGGGAATTGAACCCATGACCTTGGTGTTGCTAGTGCCATGCCATCAGTTTTCACACATTAACATTAACATTTCGGCTTCTCATAATAAACGCCCATAATGACGATACCCAAATTAATTCAGGCTAATTCTAGTGGAGCTTTCGAGAGATGGTTCTCAATAATGTGCGTAACATAACCCTGTTAATGCCTCTAGTTATAACACGCATGAGGTCGAAGGGCAGACAAAATCCTTCAGGATAATCCTGCTGGCGTTTAGAGAAAATACCCCCAGCAACATGCACACCCAAACACATGCGGCATTAAAATAAATCAGTGTCGCTTCAGCGTTACATACGCATAGACAGCATGAATTAAAAATAATAAAGAAGCCTCCTCCCCTGAAGCCCCCCCCCCCCCCCCCCCCCCTTCAATTTATTCATCGGGATGCAAGGACAAGATGTAATTTAGATTCTCTTGCTGCTCTAATGAGGATGAGAGAGAGAGAGAGAGAGTTATTTTGTTTATCAGTGCAATGAGGGGTGCTGGGCTGGAAAAACCTCATCCTCATCCTCATGCAAAGAGCCTAACAGCAAGGTTATATAAGAACGGCTGGGGAGATTCTCCAACACTTCTTTGTGTGAAAATACTTTTTAACATTTAATGCTGCATAAGGCATAATTTAAACCTGGCACACAGTCTCTTTGAAGACGTTTTTCCCTGATACAGTTTTTTTTTCCTGTTACTACATGCTAGTGGTTGAACAATATGGATTCTTCAATAGTTATTGCCTTTTGTTCCAGATATCTTTAGAGTGTTTCAGCCACCATGTAATGCACATATATATACAGTACTGTGCAAAAGTCTTAGGCACGTTAGTATTTTCACCAGAAAAAAAAAATGTTTTAAGCCAGTTATTTATATATTTTGCTGTAGTGTGTCAGTAGGAAATATCAGTTTACATTACGAAACATTCCTTTTGCCATTAATTGTAATAATCCAGCGAGATTTTTGTATGCACAAGGACTCTGACAACAGCCGGTATGCTGTTTGCAGGTAGGTTTCTTCAAGCGTCTTAGAGATGTTGTCACAGTTCTTATGGATTTAGTCTGTCTCAGTTTTTTCAGTTTTTTTCATGTAATCACAGACAGACTCAATGATGGTGAGATCAGATCTCCGCTTGGAGCATACCAGCTGTTGTCAGACTCCTTGTGCATACAAAAATTTCACTGGATTATTACAATTAATGGCAAAAGGAATGTTTGGAAATGTAAACTAACTGATATTTCCTACTGACACACTACAGCAAAAGATAAAAAAAAAATTGTGTGTGTGTGAAAATACTAACGTGCCCAAGACATTTGCACAGTACTGTATATATGCGCATTGTATATATACCGATATGGCTTTCAATATATTCTACATCCCCATGGCCTGAAACATACTCTTGGCATTTGTGTAAGCACATAACACATCCAGTGTAATGGCACAGACATTTGAAGGGAACTCCATCACCTCACCCCTTGAGGTTTGTTACCGCCACACTAATGCAAGAAGGCATGTGATGTATGTGGCATATACACACTGACAAATTGTGCACCTTGAATGCACTGTAAGTCACTTTGGATAAAACCGCCTGCCAAAGGCGTTAATGTAGTGTAATGTTAAGGATACACAGCAGGCATTTGGATCTGTTTTTATACCTACGTGTATTATGTTTGTGGCCTAAGGGTGTCTTTTTTTCCTCTCCTGCTCCTGTGTTCACAGCCCACTCACTTTATTCCTTGTGAGCAGCTTCTCCGTCAAGCTTTATTGACTTGCTAATTGTAAATTAATCTCATATTGGAAAAGCATGTTGGGCCAATTTACAGTCATTTCTGCAATATTTCATTTCTCCAGTGCATTCCTTTATCTTTTCCGCTCATTGTCTTGTGCCTTTGTCTGTAGGTGAAGCAAACGATCGGGATGTTCAGGTCATAGAGTTGCCCATCGTGGACAGCCTGCACCCTCGTCCCCCATACCTGCCCCTGGCCATCCCTGAAGACCTTGCGGACCGACTTCAGAGGCTTCACGGAGACCCAGCCGTGTGGTGGGTGTCTCAGTTTGTCAAGTACCTGATCCGCCCTCAGGCCTGGCTGATGAAGGAGATGGAAGAGGCCACCAACAAGCTGGGCTTCAAGCACCCCATTATAGGGTGAGACATTATCACATTATCACATCAAATCCACTCAGACGCTACATATCTCACTGTTTTGTATTAGTGAAGCTAGAACGTGCTATGCTTACTACACTTGTTAAAATAATTGTGACTCATTGTTTCTTGGGATAATCGGCAATCAGCTAAAACATAAGCTTTTTCAAAATAATATTTAGTCCAAAATAATAGATTTTCAATAAAAAAAAAAATACAATTTATTTATATTTTTTTAAACATAGTAATAATAATAATAATTATTATTATTATCAGTAGTAGTCCCATTGTTTAAAGCTATGTGTTTAAAGCTTCCTCAAGGTTTTGAATGTAAGGTTTTGAATGTATTTATGTGTGAGAGAGGGAAGTAGGGGGAGAAAAGGAGGAGAGAGACCCTTTCACACAAACCACCACTGCTCCAACAATCAATCTCCACTTACACCCACTTTGCTCTCTACTGGGAGCGCAACCACTCACAGCCATCTTTCTGTCTCTATCTCTCTCGCACACACTAGTCGTACTTTCTCTGTCATCTTTTTATTCAGGCGTTCATCCTTACACTCACACATAGACACATAATGGTTGGCATTTTCAGAAAACCGGCACCCCAAAGCGTAAAACCTTTAAACATACGTTTAAAAAAATAACACAATATTATTCTGCTGGTCTGTATTTTTTCCTGTTCTTTGGCGACCTTGAATCCCTTTCTCAAACGGACACACACAATCAGCCTGACCCAGGAATTGCTCCTCTCTCCAGGGTACATGTGCGCCGGACAGATAAGGTAGGGACGGAGGCGGCATTCCACCCCATAGAAGAGTACATGGCGCATGTGGAGGACCACTACCAGAGCCTGGCCCAGCGCATGCATGTGGACAAAAAACGGGTTTACCTCGCCACCGACGACCCCTCTCTACTGCAAGAGGCCAAGTCTAAGTGAGTACAATTTATACAGTCTTACTATCCCATGCAGTGTTTCTTCTCAATTAAATTGATCTTGTCTTAAAGATCTTTACGTGTTTTAACTGGAAATAAAGAAGATAAAAAGAATCATTAAGGGAACAGCTTAGAATCATTAAGAGTACACTAAGTTGCAACCATTCTAACCAACATGGAACATCATTATTAAGTGAATGAAATAAAACACTGTAAGGGTATAGCCTGGGTTCTCCCAAGGTTTTTTTTCTCCATTCTGCCACCTGTTTTGGTTCTTTGCCACTGTCGCATTTTTCCACCTTTGTTGCCATTGGCTTGGCTTGCTTAGTTGTGAACATTAAATTTAACATTACATTTAATATTCAACAATAATATTGATCTGCCTGCATTGACAATATAATACATGAAATGAACTGAGCTGGACGATGACATCACTGTTTACTCCAGAGCGGCTATATATATATATATATATATATATATATATATATATATATATATATATATATATATATATATATAAATGAACTAAATTAATAACTTTTTTAAAACAAAAATGAAACATCACTCAATTTACTTAATTTGGATTGTGATGCTATTTTCTTCTAGAAAAATGTTCCTGATATCTCTGTAAAGCTGCTTTGAAACAATCTGTATTGTAAAAAGCGCTATATAAATACATGTGACTTGACTATCAACTCGACTAAGGCCGTGTCCACAAAGCGTTTTTTTTTTTCCCAAGGCCAGACCATTTTTTTCAGTTGTTTCGAATAGGAGTGCCACGAATTTAAAAACGGCAGCAACGTGGTGCTGAGCGTCTATTTTTCCAGACGCCAAGAGTTGAAAAATGTTCAGCTTTGGGTAAAATGCTGTGCTCATCACTATCACTTTTTACCCAGCCATCCAATCACAGTGGAGGAGGGACGAGACAAATACCACAGTGACCAACCGTCACAAACTGCTTGTACATCGACAGCATGATACATGCAGTGCAATATTAGAATTTGGCCAAATAGGTGTTTAATAATACTTGCTGTTCTCTGTTTGGAACAGCCTTGTAGTCATAAGCATGCTTGAAATGATGCCTAAAATTGCTGTACACTGTAGGTAGGCAGCTGACCAGGGTTTGGAGCATAGCAAGAGTTGAGCCAGCAGGAGGGCCTTTTAATCAACATTTATTTTGTGTTTGTGTGCAGGTACCCTGATTATGAATTTATTAGTGATAATTCTATTTCATGGTCTGCTGGGCTACACAACCGCTACACTGAAAACTCTCTGAGAGGAGTCATCTTGGATATCCACTTCCTTTCCAGGACAAACTTCTTAGTGTGCACCTTCTCCTCACAGGTACAGTCTGTCCCACTTCTTAGAAAAAAATTGTTCTGTGTGTTTCCTACATGGTCATGTCCCTTCCTGCTCGCCAAACACCTGTAGCTGTGTGATGACTGAATTGTGCATGTGTTTTCCTGCGTGCAATGCCCAAACCTCCCACAGCATTTCTATGGGGTTAAGACTTGACAATTCTATAACTCTCCATTTCTTCTTGTTCCTCTTCCCAAAAAATTGGTTTGAGTATTTTCTTTAGTTTTTTTTTTTTTTTTTTTTTTTTTTTTGAGCTTCAGCTTTTTTATGGATAAACTAAAGTCCTCTCTGGAACAATACAGACTTTGTGGTTAGCTCTGAAATAGCATGCTGACTTTATGTTTGGTTTGTGATTTTAGTTTTCATGCCAGAAATAGTGTCTGGCAAAAAAATTGTCTTACAAATCCAAACTTTTACTATCAACAGGAAATCTGGTCCATTTATTCTGGCCAGGAATCGCCCACTTAAGACGAATTCACACTGTACAATTTTTTGGCTGCCGATTTTGGCCGCCAAAATCAATGATATTAACTAATATTTGTATATTACAAATTGCTAGTGTGACATATTTATTACCAGTTGATTAATTCCCATTATGACATTATGACTTCCGATCAAGTCACAGTCATGCAGCTATCAATGGGACGAGTGGGAGCAGTCTTTGCTACAATTGTGCCCTCTCACATAAAAAAAAAACATGGATGTCACAGTGTACCAAGACTTTTAGCCAAGATCTCACTGGAGTCATAGGGGTAGCCAACCCTGCTTCTGGAGGGACTTCCTTTCTGTAGACTTCAGTTCCAACACGCCTGTCTGTTATTTTCAAGTAACCCTGAACACCTCAACGTCGATAAGTGTTCGATATAATGGTTATGCACTGCAAAAAGTTCTGTGCATGCGTGTTGCAGACAGTTGCAGCTTGTGGCAATAACTGATAAGGCCTGCCATTTCTGTTGCGTATGAGAAACATAAACGATGAATGTGCCAAAAGCGACACAGAGCTGCTTGTTTGAACCACGCACCACACAGAACATTTATCAGTTCGGCTCAAAACACACTGAGCTTAGAGCGAATGCATTTACTTGCTGACTGTCTCAATCACACCACCACTAAACAGTGCTGTGAGATCCGGTGAAAAGCGTTCGAGTTCTGTGCTGAGTTCTCACATACAAACCACAAATCAAATGCCTTGTGATTTCAAGCCACTACTACTTTAAAGCCAAATGAAACAGCGCAGACATTCTCAACAACACTGATGCAGAAAACAGAAGAAACACTGAGCCACAGCAATAGAGTTAGAAGGCTTTTCGATCCACAAGTTGCCAAGATTTACTGTAGAAACACTAACTGAAACCATGGGATTGTGGCAGAAATGTGGAATATTGTGGAGTATTTTTTGTTATTAAGCTATAGCAGTTTGCATTTGTATTATACTACTGTAAATGTCTCCAAATACTATGGAAGACAAAACTTTACCATGTAAAAGTGAGGTTGTTTTTTGTTAATAAACATACATTTACATCTGCATCCCAACTCAAGCTACAGTAAAATGTTCACTTGTTTGACAAGTTTTTGAAAACCACAAGGAGCAAAGATCTGCCTTTAAACTTGAAAGAAATAAAGATTTGACATTTATTGTGATAATTATCGTTATTGACTGATATGAAAAATTTCTATCGCCTAACTATCTCCCAGCCCTACTCCACAGAATAGTAGCCTTCCAAGAGCAAGACTTTATCAATCAACAATCGTAAAGATCCATAAAAATGACCACAGAAAACTTTTCTTAATCCATCATTATAGCAGTCTGATACATTTTAAACAAGACTTTGTTTCCCGACAAACTGATTAAAAACCCCTGCAAAGGCCAGCTATTCAGATCCAAGTTTCTGAATTTGAAATCCGAAATCTTGACATTTTTGTGTGCAGTTAGCTCCTGAATGTGGGTACTTTGTTCTAATATTCCTTAAGCTTCACTTCATCTCTTCATGAGGAGCACTTAACCATTGTAAAGTCAATTCATCTGTGTCAGGTGCAACTACATATCCCTTTCAACTCCACTCAGATGATTCTGCTTGAAAGGAGCTTGTGAACATGTGTCTTTGTTTTCCTTTCCACTGTGCACAGGTGTGTCGAGTGGCCTATGAGATCATGCAGACTCTCCACCCAGACGCTTCCTCTTTCTTCTACTCCCTCGACGACATCTACTACTTTGGAGGGCAGAACGCCCACAACCAGATCGCCATCTACCCGCACCAACCACGCAACAGCGAAGATATCCCACTAGAGCCTGGAGACTTGATCGGCGTCGCGGGCAATCATTGGGACGGATACTCTAAGGGAATCAACCGCAAAATGGGCCGTACTGGCCTCTACCCCTCCTATAAAGTCAAAGAGAAGATCGAGACAGTGAAGTATCCCACGTACCCAGAGGCGGACAAACTTCTCAAGAAGCCGTAGAGAAAGACAGTACAAATACTCTTGTTTATGAAATGAGGAAACCCTGGACCACCCAAATGGGAATGCACTTTGTGTGTGAGTGTGTATGAATATGTTCGTGTACGTGTGTGTGTGTGTGTGTGTGTGTTGTCTAGGGGTTCTTCAAAGGGTTTTGGGACATCTTCCTAACTCTGGTGCTTGGACCTCGAGTTCCCCTGAAATGGCAATCAGGGTCGTGGAAGACAAAACACAAAGAGCATGAACTCAAGACAACAGAAACGGAAGGCACTGTACTGTAGGTACTTTCTAATTAATCTCCGGGTATTGAAGGGGACTAAAGTTTATTTAAGAACACAACTGGAAGAAGAAACATTGCGCCTCCAAACCGATCATGACAAAGGAATCATAAACCCGGGTTACTCTCCTCCTATGCTCTTATACCTCCTTGTGCACAATGATGGCATCCTTTACTCTAGCCTCACTCTACTTGTTTCTCTCATGCCATCGCTTTGCCAACTGACACTCCTCTTCACACCCATGAGCTATTAATTTCCACTGCCATACTGTGCTTTTAAATGTGACTTATGCTGTTTTTATTTTCACTGTAAGGTTTATCATGTGTTTGTGTGAGTGTGTATGTGCGTTTGTGTGTGAAGTGTGCGGAAACGGTGCCTATGAGGGCGATTGACTTTTACGGAAAGAGTTTTGACTCTGGAGCCTTACGGACCAGCCTTTCCACGCAGAATTACACTCCTCCCCTCCTTTCCATGTAGTGTCTTATCCACAGCCGTGTGTCCATGTTTTTTAAGAGATCATTTCATTTTATTACATTTTAAAATACAAAATGGATAAGAAAATGACGCTTAATATGAAGATAAGGATACTAATATTATTAATGATATGATAATGATGATGAGATGAGAAGAGAAAGAATAATTATGGTAAGAATGACACTTGCTGTCATTATAAATTTTAGTTAATCATGAAGGAGTTGTTCATTGTTTTATGTTTGCGGGCATTGTCTCTTTGGTAAGCAGATCAAATAAATTGATCAGCCAAATTTGGTCTATGTCTGTATTTTACTATTTTGTGTGTGTGTGTGTGTGTGTGTGTGTGTGTTTGGCTATTCTTTAGGGACAGTTGACAAAAGCTGACAAACTAAATTTTTTGTTTAATTATTGTGCTGGCACAACACGACATTGTAAGTTTTTTGTCCCAGTTTTATATTTAGCCTATATTCACATAGTAGCATAATATGTTTTCAGTGCTTTTTTTAGTGCACTAAATTCCACTGTATTCAAACACAGTTTGGCTATAAACGAGAGTATTTTAACCGAACTAGATTCCTGACACTTTCAGGACTCAAAATCGCTGTCAATAAATCTGTGACCCGAACCTTATTGAACTGCTTGTGTCATATGATCTGTGATGCAAAGCTTTCTAATGTTCTAGACGTCGGGATTTTTTATATTTACAATGTCAGGCGATATAGCGAGAACTGTTTGAAAGCTGTTGTGTGAGCAGGACAGTTTGAGAGTGTGTGTGAAAAATATGGTTGTCAATCACTGACACTGACTCTGTGAATGTACCTACAACAGGTGTTTTCAAACTTTTTGCTTTGACAATCCCCATTAGGAAGAATTCCTTTTCTAAAATATGAAGACATATAGTAAAATCAGAAATATTATAAATATGTGATAAATGTGTACACATATTTATTTAGTACATTATTGTTATTGTATCTTACCTGTCTATATCTAGATCTATCAGAATAAGAGTTTTGTCATGGCCACGGCATAGTAATAATAATAATATAAAAATATTAAATAAATAAAAAAATGATCTGTGAATGGATTTAAAAGACTGCAGGATGGGATGGACAAAACCGGTTTTCTTGTAGGCCTATTCTATTTTATGTTCTTATATATATAATATATATAAATATAATTTTTAGTTCAAAATAAGCTATTCATTTATTAACATAAATTTCTGATAATCCCAGGTTGCTATGGTAACACAGGTTAGTTTACACATTAAACTTGTGGCCACGTGAAAAATATGTTGTTCCTTTAATATAGGATCTCGAGACCACGACTTCACATCATGTGGCCATGACATAAGGATGACGTTACAATAGCTTTTATAAGCATGTCCTAGAAAAAAAACATTACTTGTGTGCATCTTGAGACAAAATAATGGGACATATTTTTTCAGTGCAAGTTGCTTTCTGTTAAAACAACTCAAACATCTATCGTCTGTCTGTGTCTGATCTGATTTTCTATCGATCCATACATCCGTATGATTTTTTGTATGTTTGTCTATCTGTCTGTCTATCTGATTTTCTATCCATCCATATAAATTTTGTCTCTCTTTATATCTGTCTGTCTATCTGATTTTCTATCCATCCATATAATTTTTGTCTTTCTTTATATCTGTCTGACTGTCTATCTGATTTTCTATCCATCTATCCATCCATATAAATTTTGTCTCTCTTTATCTGTCTATCTGATTATCTATCCATTCATCCATCCGTATGTTTTTCTGTCTCTCTGTCTGACTGTCTATCAAATTTTCCATCCATCCAGAAAGGAAGTCGATGTTAACCAAATTGTTTGGTTATGAACATTCTTCAAAATATCTTCATTTGGGTTCAGTAGAACAAAGAAAGGCTTTTCGTTTTGGGGTGAACAGTCCCTTTAAGGGATATTAGCGCCAAATAAATACAGTAAAAGTCTCAAATCAAACGTGCGTGTACATGTGCCACCTGCTTATGCAAGTTTAGTACCATAGAGAGGTGAGGTTTTCAGTCCTGTCAACAATTAATTACAAATCAGATGTGCGTCATAGCCCAAATTACAGCTCTGAAACCAAGTTCAGTTCCCAGCGGTGGCTAAACAGAATGAACGTTTCTCCAAGGTGTTCCTGAACACACAGGTCACACACTGCTCTCATTAATTAAAACACAGCACACTCTGAGCAGGAATTTCAATGAAACTGCTATTTACAATTATTTATTGAACTGACCAATGAACCCCATATGCTTATGAAAATATAACAAAAAGGAAAATAAGCTCTCTCTCCCAGCAGGATGTCATGTTGTTCTTGGAGGCTCTCAGAAGGAGACTGGATCTGTTTTTCTGGTGCCTCTCAGGTTCCTCAGTGTTCTGACCTGATTCCAAGATCAGATAAATTTGCGCCTTGCTATAAACACTGTAGACGACGTCTCTTAAAGGTACACCAATCACCAAAGTTTACCCAATAACTACAATTTTGTCCGCTTTTTCTTACCCTCATGCTTTTTTTCTTCTGTGGAAGCCAAAAGAAGATGATTGTTTTTTATATATAATGAATCAAACTTCAAAAATGACACAAAAATAAAAAACAATAAAAGTGGCCCATATTGCTAAACCATCTGATAACTTTGGAACAGACAGAATTTCTATTTATTTAGGCCTACTGAAAATCTTCCCTCGTAACTCTCAAAAGTCACAATGTAACTGAAGTTTTTTCTGTATTGAAATGAACATCCGAGAGAATCGAAAAGAAAAAAATGTAGAGCAGTGACTTGGTTCTATCCATTGGTTGTTGACACATCTGAATGTGAAATGCTGTAGATTGTAGTTGCGGACTAATTTTTTGGATAAGTCGGACATACCTCACCAGAGAGTAGTCTGTCAGTTCATTAAAAGATAGAGATTTGGGTGGACATTTAATGTGAATATTATGATGTAAAAAAAAACAAGTTAAAAACGGATGAATCGTTCACAATAGGATTTACGTTTAGAAAATAGATTAGACTTTAAGAGCTAAAATGCCAATTAACTCCCTTTGTGCCTTAGAAAGAACTGCAGGTTTGGAACTATATTCAAATGGCAGAATTTCAATTTTGCGTGAACTAGCCTATCCCTTTAACTGAACTGGATATTTACAAAACACCAGCTGTAATTCTTTAGGAGGCAGGAGATGAAGTGCTCTAATCAAGGGCAACAATTTGTAGAAGCAGGAATTGAAGCATTGCATCTAGAATAGGTTTTCTAGAATGATTAGCGTCCTGTCTGCCTGCAGCCTCAATTAACTGCCAAAGACCCCCACATCATCCTCTATCTCTCTCGTTGGCATTAGTTTGCATGTTGGCTGAAACAGCGTGTTTCTGGTCTTCTAGTGTTACACCCCTGAAAAAGGGGGGAAATAATCACGAGAGTGATGCGGTTAGGTTTCCTCACTGAAAACTTTAGTGTTATCTTTTCAACAATAATACATTTTACAGATCTTATATCTTTTCAACAATAATACATTTTACAGATCTTATATCTTTTCAACAATAATACATTTTACAGATCTACAGAAAATAGTAGCTTTGTAGGGTACAAGGCTTATTCAAGTCACAACAGCGTACACTGTAATTCACTGAAACATATAGCCTACTCATTTTTAATAACTGTCAAGCACAAAGTAGTTTTAGCTCAATAAACAGTAACTACATTTACCAACAATGTCAATAAAGTGCTTGAAACACATTATACAAATAACACCGCAAAATAGATTAACTGCGCATCTGTTAATTCACAATCGACATAAAATGGCGGCTGCTCTCATTACGAAGCTATTTTTCTCTGTAACCGAGCGAGGGCTCCGCTCACACACGCACATTTTAAACTCTGCAAACTTAACTCTCACTTACTCAAAATGTTACTGAAACACACCTTCAACACTCTTAACATGTTAAATCATTATTACATTTACTCAACTCAGTTTTATATCAACAACGTACCTGAAAAAGGGGGGAAATAATCACGAGAGTGATGCGGTTAGGTTTCCTCACTGAAAACTTTAGTGTTATGAGGAAAAGACCGCGATTCCCCAGGAAACTTGGGTGAAGACAAAAGCAATCGATCACAGGCTCATAGATTAAGATCACTTTGGCGATCACAGATTAACACTTTTTACCCATACATTCAGCACTACAAAATTAAGTAATCAATCGAACATTTACATATTCCTCTATTAATTGTTACCCTTTGTACACAAGTAAGATTTGAACTAACTTTTTAACACAATTATATGAATTGTAGTTATATGAATTGTTTCAATCCCTATTACTAGTAAGCTACTGGATGCATTATCTTTTTAATCTTAGATATTTTAAGATCCTCACATACTATGAACTTACTAACCTTTTAGCTAATAACAGTATAATAATTATTTACTTTAACCTGTCACACTCTCCCCGACAAAATAAATGTCGTCCCGACATTACCAACATTCATTTTCAACAGTCTCTTATGCACTGGACCTAGAAAATCATCTTCTGTGAGTCCGTACTTGAGCAGAGGTCAAAGGTCACAGCTCAAATAAAGTCAACGGATTATCCACAGTCCATATCTGTCGACCAGCTGTATAAACAGTCCATAAGCAGTCTTTTCTCATACTGTTAATTCAACAGTCCATCAGGCTCAATGATCTGTATGCATAGTCTGAAAATTGTCTCTTGCAACAGTCTGTAAAATCAGTCAAACCTGTCATCTCTAGCATTATGTTTGCTGAAGTCCATACATGCAGGGTGGCTGAAGGTAATATTGGTGTGGTGATGGCAACCACGGAACCAGTCCTGGTGCAGGGTAGACAGAGAACAATTGCGGTTGTGGCTGGATACTGTACAAGGAAGGCCTACCAAGCTGATCATAGGTGATACGTCTTGGAGGGTGTCTTTCTCTTTGTGGCCGCTGATAGGCTGGGTCCACAGGTTCAGCAACAGTAGTATCCACAGGTTCAGCAACAGTAGTATCCTCAGGTTCAGCAACAGTAGTGTCCTCAGGTTCAGCAACAGTAGTTAATGAAGGAAAGGCCCTTGGTGGACGATCATCAGGCAAGTTAATCTCTTCAGCAGGTAGGTCTTTAACGGTTGTTGTCCCCTCCAACTGCTTCTCAACAAGGGGGTGTGCTGGTAGCATATCAGGAATTGGCACTACAACTGTCTCTTTCAGTGGTGGAGGCCTGTGTTCCGACTCTCTCGCTAGTTCAGTGTAGGTGGGGACCTGTAGTGGCTCATGATGAAGGTCATATTCATCCCCGCTATCTTCAGAGTCGAGAGACTGTGATGCAGGCGGATGTCTCTTTTTTTTCTTACTTTTGTCCTCGTTAGTCATTTCTGGTTGTGTCTCAAAAGGTAAGTGGTCACAGGACATGAGCAGATTTCTGTGCAGGACTCTGGAGCGGCCCCTACCCTTTTCTGGTCTCACTCCATAAATCGGCAGGTCTGTACCCATTTGTCTCACTACTGTGTGAATTGTATCTTCCCAATAGTTACGGAGTTTACCTGGTCCTCCTCTTGGTGTCAGATTTTTAATTAGAACTCGCTCGCCAGGCTGCAGCACTGAACTCCTAATTTTAGTTTCATAGTACTTCTTACTTCTTTCAGCAGCTTTCTGAGCATTTTCATTTGCAATGGTGTATGCTTCCTCCATCCCTTGTTTCCATTTCTCCACGTAGTCTCGCTGGTTACTGGAACCTGCCTCTGTCCACAATCCAAAGAGCATATCCACTGGAAGCCTGGGTGATCTCCCAAACAGAAGATAAAATGGTGAATAGCCGGTCACTTCACAACGGGTGCAGTTATATGCATAAACTAGTTTGTGCAGAGACTCTTTCCAATTTGACTTTTGTGTCTCAGTCAGTGTTTTTAACATTTGCAACAAAGTTCTGTTCATACGTTCCACTTGACCATTACCCATCGGGTGATAGGGTGTTGTTCTGGACCCTGCCATGCCACTGAGTTTCTTTAACTGATGGAACAACTGATTTTCAAACTCTCCCCCTTGGTCATGGTGGATGCGGACGGGGAACCCAAACTTCAGGGCAAAGTCATTGAAGATGAGATTTGCAGCAGTTTTCCCTGACTTTGACGTGGTGGAGTAGGCTTGCGTGAAACGTGTAAAATGATCAACAATAACGAGGATGTACTCGTGTCCGCCTTTGCATCTGTCAAGATGGAGGAAGTCTATGCATACCAGTTCAAATGGCTGTGTTGTCACAATGTTTGTCAGAGGAGCTCTTATTCCCTGGCTTGGCTTTTTCTGTTTGACACAGCTACAAGTTTTAGTCACATAGTGCTCAATGTCAGATTGCATATATGGCCAGAAGAAACGATCACGTACTAGTGATACAGTGCGGTCAGTACCTTGGTGTCCCATGTTATTATGTAACTCTTTCATCACTTTACCTTTGTACTGCTCTGGTAGAACTAACTGCTTGCGGGCTGTAGTAATTCTGTACAGAATACCATCACTGTCTACTGTCAACTTGTCCCATTCTCGGAATAGGCATTTTGTCTTTGAACTGGATTCTTTTTGTTCCTTAACTGGCGGTTTGGAACCAGACCGTTTGAAATCGAGCACAGGACGGATGACCGGATCAGATTCCTGTGCTCCTCTTATCTCATCTTTTGGGATCGAGCAGATTGATGCAGCGGTTGTCTCACCTTCAACTGATACTGACATAGATGCAGCCAAAAGTGACCAAGTTGCAACAGACTCTTTCTGTACCTCAACTGCTTGTATCGTGGCGGCAATAGTGTCTGGTGGAAGCTCTTCAGAACATTCTCTCATCAGTGACTCTACATCCAGTGGCATCCTTGACAAAGCATCTGCATCACTGTTCTCTCTACCTGGCCTGTACTTTATTGTGAAGTGGAAGTCAGCCAATTCTGCGACCCACCTGGAAGTAGTTGCGTTCAGTTTTGCAGTAGACAGAATGTAGCTGAGCGGGTTGTTATCACTGTACACGGTGAATGTCGGAGCATAGTATAAATAATCACGGAACTTATCAGTGATTGCCCATTTTAGAGCTAGGAATTCTAGCTTGCCAGAGTGGTAGTGATAGTTCTTTTCGGCTGCTGTTAAGGTTCGAGAGCCATAAGCAATGACCCTAAGCTTCCCATCTTGCTTTTGATAAAGAACTGCTCCCAAGCCTTGGTGTGATGCATCAGTATGTACAACAAATGGCTGAGTGAAGTCAGGGAAACCTAAGACTGGTGGGTGGAGCAAACAGTCAATCAGCTGTTCAAGTGCCTGTTGGTGCTGGTCAGTCCACAGGATTGGCTTGTTTGAGGGCACCACATGACTTACTTTCTTTGGTTTTGTTTTCCGTGGGTGGTCAGATACTTTTTCTGAATCTGCTTTCAGGAGGTCATACAGACAGCCTGCCTTCCTAGAAAAGTCTTTGATGTACTGTCTGTAGTAAGTGAGTAAACCAAGCATTTTTCTGAGCTGGCCCACCGTCTCTGGTCTGATTTCTTTCAATGTTCTTACTGCTTCAAAATCAGCTGGATCAACTTTGCTGCCCTCCGCAGACACTATTCTTCCCAAATAACGGACCTGGGGTTTACAGAGGTCGCACTTACTTGGCTTGAGTTTAATGCCATACTCTCTGAGGCGCTGTAAAACTTTACGTACATCATTCACATGGCTGTCAAAAGTTTTACTGAAAACTAGTGTGTCGTCAAGATAAGGAATGCAGATATTATCCCGGAGCCCTTCCAGACATTCCTCCATACAACGCTGAAAAGCTGCAGGAGCGTTCATGAGACCGAATGGCATGCGTATCCACTCATAGAGTCCCCACGGGGTCACAAATGCTGTCAGTGGTCTGCTTTCCTCAGAGATAAACCCCTGGTGATATGCTTTTCCCTGATCTAAGAGGGAGAACCAGGAATTACCACCTAAGCTGTCCAGGATGTCCTGGACCCGAGGGATTGGCTGGCGGTCGGGATGCGTCTTTCGGTTCAGCTCTCTGTAATCTATGCACAACCGGAGGGTCCCGTCCTTTTTCCTGACGCACACAACCGGTGAAGAGTATGAAGAGTTTGACTTCCTAACCCAGCCTTCAGCTATGAGGTCATGAAGGTAACCTTTCATCTCCTGATACAGTGGCCTGGGCACGGACATGTATGTGCGATTGACTGGTTCCGAGTCCTTTAGAGAAATAGTCATTTCCAATTGTTCAATGCAACCAATGTCATTGTCTGATCTGGAGAAGGAGTGACACTCTTCTCTAAGCATTTGTCTAACTACCTCTCTCTGCTCTTCGGCTAAGTGACTTAACTCTACTGGTGGATCCCACGGTTCACTAAAATTACATGGGGCTTGAATGCTGGTATGATTCACTGTAGCTGTGGTGACAGCTTTTTCAAAGACTTGGGCAGGTAACACAGTCATAATGGTTTGTACTGTACCGATTATTGTGCGTCCTAGCAGGGCAATGTCGTGGTCACTGGGGTTAGAGACATCAAGCATAATGACTGGAAAAACACCTTTCCTTACTCTTACTAATGTGTCAAAGAACTCAAGTCCATCTGGCCACTGAGGGTTCAGGTCTGGCTGAAAAAGCATCGTCATGTGCTCTTTGAAAGGCTGGGAAGCTACGCGGCACTCAATCTGAATACTACTGTGTTTTGGTACAGTAGCCTTCTTTTCCTTTATTCTCACCCCATATTCATCTGTCTGTTCTGCACTAACAGCCTGTATAAAAGCTCTCACCTTGTTTCTTTTGAGGCTTGGGAAAGCTTTTTTCACTGTACTGTACCGTTTAGTCTTTTCGGTCATTGCTAGGATGTGTTCGATAACATTAAAACCTATGATGGGATAAGATAGGTGACAGCCTTTCATCACCAGCACTGGGATGATCAGTTCTTTTGTTTGGTCAGTTTCAGAGGCTAGCCGAAAAGTTGTCTCAATCCATCCCAGGTACGGCATTTCAGTCCCATTTGCTGCAGTCAATCTTAGATCATCAGGTGAGTCCAGTATTTCTGAAACATCCCTCAGCCTTGCGTTTGGGAGGGATTCCTCTTTCCACCGTTCATCAATGACTGAAACCTGAGAGCCTGTGTCCCATAGAGCTTGGAGGTGTTGGTGATTCAGGTGACACTCAACAAGGCACTGTCTACCGACTAGGGAGGTGACCTTATGGGGGTGGCAAACCTTTGCTAGAGATGACAAAGAGTGGGCAATTTCCTCTGTGCAGGAAAGCTTTTCAGTGGCAGAGTCAATTTCCAGGTAAGTGCATGTTTTCTTATGTTTGGTCCAATGTTGGTTTTGACATGCTTTTGAACAATACAGTGTCTCTTTACATGATGAACATTGTTTCAGGTTCTCCATTGAATCTTCCCTGGCACAATTTGCACATTTCTGGGACTTTTCGATAGCTATGGTTAACACTCGTCCCTCAGCGGTAACCCTTTCCCGTTTAAAGGGGTCTCTCTTGATGGTCTGACTCCCCGGATTTTACATCCAGCTTGAAAATGTTCTCCACTCCCACATCGGAAGCAGTGCGTGCAGCGTTCATCTGCTCTGGACTGCTGGCAGACAAAACACCTCCTTGTAGCTTGAGCAGAGCGGTTTGTATACCAGTTAGGTGCATATTGATGCTGTGCAGGGTCAGATGGTGCTTGGGGCTGATTGTAGTTGCTGTAATACTGCTGCTGGGGCAGGGGTGGCTGGGGTTCCCTATCGGGCCTCCTAACTGGAGGTGGGGCATAAACATAAGGCTGTGACTGAAACACAGGCTGCTGTAATGTCTCCTTAATTTGAGCTATCTCTGCACTGAGACCTTTTAGAGAAGCTACACCCGTCTTAAGTTCAGCTAATTCTGTTAATAGTTCTGCGGGTATCTTCGCTTTGACTTCCTTCACATAACACTTTGCAGATGGCGTATCTTCTGACTGGACTACACTGACAGTTGTAGAAGGCTGTGTGGCATTAAACCGCTTTTTGTTTCGCCTTTCTATTTCATTAGCAACAGCGATGTTAAGCTTCTCTAACAAAACCTCATCTGATGTTTCACTATCTAGCAGGAGGGGCTGCATGTCTATCCTGATACTGTCACTCTGGAGACCTGTAAGGACGGTGTGTAAACACATGCGCTGGACCAGTGCAGGGTCATACTTAAGTCCTGATTCTGACTCCTGGGACGCAAACAGTACTTTTTGCCTCAAATCGAAGACGCGCATCAGGAAGCTTTGAGGGGTTTCCTTACAATGCTGTGATTCAGAAGTAAGCTGTTTGTACAGCTCTGTTGCGCTTTTCTCTTGAAAATGGGAACGCAGGATGCATCGAAGTGTGGGAAGAGTTAGCTGGGGTTTACCTTCCAAGTAGCTGCGGAGCTGTGAGCCTGGAGAAATAGCCCTGATTACCGCATCTACAATCTCTACCTCAGGATAACCTCTGTTAAGTCCATTCTCAATCTGATGGGCCAGGCTGGAAAAAATCAGTTTCTCTTTCTGGCCCGGTTCACCTATCTGCCCAGAAATTTTAAACTCTTTGCGCCAGTATTGACTGGGCGAGGGCTGCATGCTCACCTGATGATGGACAGGGGTTTGGGGCTGGCGCAGAGAATCACTGATCATTGCATTGACTGCATTAATCTGCTCCGTTTTCACTCCATGTTGTAAGGTTACAGCTCTCGGTTCCTCTGTTCTGTGATGTGTTCCTGTTGTTTCCGTATCATGTTCAGGTTGCTCAGTTTTGTTATCCATGCCACTGTTCATCTCCGCCATTTTGTCTTGAAGTAACAACAATTCCGACATGCCGTCATCTTCTAACTCTGCCAATTCCTCTCTTTCAATGAACATCATAATAAGAGTCATCAATGATATGCGGGATTTGTCTTGGACATTTCTTCTCTGTTCGCCTGATATGCCAAGAAAATCACATATCTCTAGTAACTTGTCTTTAGTCAGGGTGTGCAATTCTCCTACTACCTCTTCCTGTAGTTCTTCCACGGTGGTTGTCATGTTGACAGGACAGGAGGAACTGTTACCGTGCAGGAGTTGACTCTGGATTAGATGGTCTTTACTGTCTCTGATGATCGCTCAATGGCCTCAGTTGACACGTACTTAACCACCAACTTCCAGCTCCCCTTGAACAGCAACACTTTCCCTTCTGCAGCCTGCCCGGGTTGTTATGTGGGGATTTAACTGGCTCAGAATTCAGCGACCAGGATGTGGACACCAGACATCTGAACAGCAATCCCAGCGGGGCCTCCAAAATGTTACACCCCTGAAAAAGGGGGGAAATAATCACGAGAGTGATGCGGTTAGGTTTCCTCACTGAAAACTTTAGTGTTATCTTTTCAACAATAATACATTTTACAGATCTTATATCTTTTCAACAATAATACATTTTACAGATCTTATATCTTTTCAACAATAATACATTTTACAGATCTACAGAAAATAGTAGCTTTGTAGGGTACAAGGCTTATTCAAGTCACAACAGCGTACACTGTAATTCACTGAAACATATAGCCTACTCATTTTTAATAACTGTCAAGCACAAAGTAGTTTTAGCTCAATAAACAGTAACTACATTTACCAACAATGTCAATAAAGTGCTTGAAACACATTATACAAATAACACCGCAAAATAGATTAACTGCGCATCTGTTAATTCACAATCGACATAAAATGGCGGCTGCTCTCATTACGAAGCTATTTTTCTCTGTAACCGAGCGAGGGCTCCGCTCACACACGCACATTTTAAACTCTGCAAACTTAACTCTCACTTACTCAAAATGTTACTGAAACACACCTTCAACACTCTTAACATGTTAAATCATTATTACATTTACTCAACTCAGTTTTATATCAACAACGTACCTGAAAAAGGGGGGAAATAATCACGAGAGTGATGCGGTTAGGTTTCCTCACTGAAAACTTTAGTGTTATGAGGAAAAGACCGCGATTCCCCAGGAAACTTGGGTGAAGACAAAAGCAATCGATCACAGGCTCATAGATTAAGATCACTTTGGCGATCACAGATTAACACTTTTTACCCATACATTCAGCACTACAAAATTAAGTAATCAATCGAACATTTACATATTCCTCTATTAATTGTTACCCTTTGTACACAAGTAAGATTTGAACTAACTTTTTAACACAATTATATGAATTGTAGTTATATGAATTGTTTCAATCCCTATTACTAGTAAGCTACTGGATGCATTATCTTTTTAATCTTAGATATTTTAAGATCCTCACATACTATGAACTTACTAACCTTTTAGCTAATAACAGTATAATAATTATTTACTTTAACCTGTCACACTAGCATCTGGGCTTTTAGCGCTGTTAGCAGCTGGGCTGATCTGATAGCTTGGGTGATTAAGAGGTTGCGTCTCTGCCTCGACACGCCGAGAAATTGCAGCACGGCTCTTATCTCTTCACACGTTAAACGTCTTTACTTTTACAGCCGCTCCTCGCCTCTCCCTCTCCATCTGTCTTTTTTCCACTCTAGATGCAGGACTATAGAATAGAGATTTGAAGGTATGAGGGTACAGTATAATTCCTTCCTAAATCAATCACAACTCGGTTACTGAATGTCAATGTGTGCTTAAGGTAAGCCTTTCTTGGACCGAAAGCTTAAGACTAAAAAGTCGACTTGACTTTTATCGTTGTAATTTGGCAGTGTTATTTACGTAAGCATTTTTTTTTTTTGTCTAAAACGTTAGGTTTCCAGAATCTTTTGCATATTTGAACCCTTTCCAGCAGTGACTGTATTATTTTGAGATCCATCTTTTCACAATTGGGGGGTGAAAACTTTTTGAATTTGAAGATCAAGGTAAATGGTATTTAATTTGTCTTCTTGGAAACATGTAAGTATCTTCTGTTGCCTCCGAAGGGCAGTACTAAATAAATAAATAAGTATTATATATCTATATAATATAATATTTTTTATATATAAATGATATTTAAAGGTGCAAAACGCAAGTCTCTGAGTTTGTGCAGAACTACGCCCCCTCTGGCGACAAGCGAAACTGCAACCAGAGTGGTGGCACTAGACAAAATTTTTCTTTACTTTACTTGGAGTTTGCGTTGGGGTTTGGAATGGACTACAAGCCGGTCTCTTTGAATCCATCTTCTACCTTTGACGCACGAGTTGTCTTCGCTGATGCGGAGAATGGCGGCTTATACACAAACCTGCGAGACATAGCCTGGTGAGCGTGAACGCGCATGACGTCACGCCCAGTCTCAAATTCGAGCCCGAATCCCTCTTATATATTTTACTGTACAGGATTATAGAGGCAATCTCAGTGAGCAGAGAAGGGCTCATTCAGCCCATCAGGCAGTTCTTTAAGCATGTATAGGATAGAAAAACAGGTATTTTTAACATGAAAAGTTGAGCAATGCACCTTTAAACAAAATAAGAAAAATGTAGACATCTTCATCCTGTTCAAAAGTTTTCACCCCCAGCTCTAAAAGGGATAGGTCACCCAAAAATGAAAATTTGACAATGATTTACTCACCCTGAAGCCATCCTAGGGTATATATGACATTCTTCTTTCAGACGAATACAATCAGAGTTATATTAAAAAATATCCTGGCTCTCCCAAGCTTTATAACGGCAGTGAATGGGTGTATGTCTTCGCAAGTCCATCACAGCACATCCATTCATGATTAAAGTGCTCCACGTGTCTCCGGGGGTTAAAAAAGGCAATGCGTTTGTGTAAGAAAAATATCCATATTTAAAACTTTATCGACTAAAATAACTGGCTTCCGGTAGACGGCCGTACGCACCGATTTACGCCAAAAGAGTAACCCATGAACTTGACGTCAAAGCTTACGCCACTCCTACGTTACTCTTTTGCTGTAAGTCGACTTGCGTAGGCCATCTGCCGGAAGCTAGTCGTTTTACATTTACATACATTTAGTCATTTAGCAGACGCTTTATCCAAAGCGACTTACAACTGAGGACTAAACCAAGCGAGTCATCTTTAAGAGGCAAAAACAATGCAAGAAGTGCTCAAAATACAAAGTTCAGGCATTGATCAGAGTAGCATAAGCCAGACAAGGGAGGATTTAAAGGAAAAGGAAGGTTTTATTTATTTATGTATTTATTTCATTCAATTTTTTTTGTTAAGTGCTCACGGAAGAGATGAGTTTTTAGTTGTCTTTTGAATGTTGTCAAGGATTCTGCATTCCGGACGAGGGTGTGGAGATCATTCCACCAGTGAATGAGAATGTTCTGGAGAGTGATTTTGTGGCTCTCTGTGATGGTACCACGAGCCGTCGCTTATCGACCGATCGTAGGTTTCTGGTAGGGATGTAGACTCGTAGGAGCGAGTGAAAGTAGGAGGGAGCTGAGCCTGTGGTCGATCTGTAAACAAGCATCAATGCCTTGAACTTGATGCGAGCTTGATGGGGTGATTGAGGATGAATCCAGCTGGATAACGAACACGTTGTAGAGACAGATTGATAGGGAGGACGAGAAGCTCTGTGAACCCTTTTAAGTGATAAAGTTTTAACTATGGATATTTTTGTTACACTAACAATTTTTGTTTTTGTTTCAGAAGGCCTTTTTTATCCCCCGGAGACACGTGGAGCACTTTTATGATGGATGGATGCACTTAGATGGACTTCCAAAGACATACACCCATTCACTCCCATTATAAAGCTTGAAAGAGCCAGGGCATTTTTTAATATAACTCCGATTGTATTCGTCTGAAAGAAGAATGTCATATACATCTAGGATGACTTGGGGGTGAATAAATCATGGGCTAATATTAATTTGTGAGTGAACAATCCCTTTAATGCATTGTGTTTCCTTCTAGAGCATCAGTGAATGTACCTTTTTTAATAGTTGTGTTTGAGTCTCTCAATTGTCCTCAGTGTGAAAAGATGGATCTAAAACCCATACAGTCACTGCTGGAAAGGGTTCATATGCAAAATATGCTGGAAAACTGAAGAATTTGCCGGACCTGAAGGATTTTTCTTAAGAACATTGGGCAGTTTAACTGCTGAGGACAAACAAGGGATGAAAGAACAGTCGTGGATCCTCCAGGTAACGAGACACAGTATTAATAAAGGGTGTGTAAACTCCGAGGTGTTTGTAAACTTATGAGCACGACTGTAAAGACTGTAAATGTGTGAGTTTGTGTGAGAAATGAATATCAGGATCGTAACCAGTCAAGAAACAAGAAACTGTGAGTTTGTAACATTTGCTGGACGACAACCTTTGGTCTTGTAGTGTGAGCTTGATCTAATAAGATTAAAGGAACGCCCGGCGTTAAATACAAGGTAAGCTCTGTCATTCATCTGTAACATGCTGTCGGTTACCGCTGACATTCATTTCGATTTGTCGCAGAATTCACTCTTTACTCACTGTCGTCTTGCTAAACAAGTACACTAACTAAACATAGATAGATAGATGGATGGATAGGGGCTACACAAGGTATACTAAATGAAGCAATAGTTTGGAGTTGGTGATCAAAAATGAGTTTTAAGGTATAAAATTATTGACTGCAGTGGGACTTTAAGTTGAATCTACATTTGCGATAACTGCATATATTGAGTAATTGTAATTCAGTCAGTCTTCAAAACAATACAGCAATGGCTTCTTGCTTCATAGGCCTGCAGATAAGAGGTTTCCATGCATTTTTCAGACACAACCCCTTCTAAACCAGTCCTAAACTGACCTTCATTACAAATATAAAGCAGTTTAGAGATTCTCTGACGTTTCTCGAAATGATGTCAGTGACCCCAGCAGCTTTTAAACGGTGAAACTTCCCCTTAAGCTTTCTTTCAGCCAACTGGCGGAGAGTCGTATGGATGCTTTGAAATGACAAATGACTTCGTCAGCTTCGTAAATGAGAAATCACTGAACCACATCAGACAGCAGATGGAATCCGTTACTTTAAAAGCTTTTTGCAGAATTCTGCATTGAAAAGAAGTAATTGTCTGTCATTTGTGCTGTCATTAAATGGACTGTGTACGCTTGTGTGTGCGAGACAATATGAGGGGAGACACAGATCTATGTTGTTGTTGTTTTTTCATTGTTCAACCAATATTCAATCTTTATAAGGTCTTTTACCATCATAGCAATACTGCTTTAGTCATCTAAGCATGAGACGCATTAATTCAGGAGTTTTCAAGTGGGCACTTTGGAGTTCATTTCATATATTATATATAACAGTATATTTCAGGTTTAAAAAAAACAAAAAAAAAACTGTCAGCTTAATGTAAAATAAATATTTTTGGGATGATTTTTTTTAATAATGTTGAATTTAGTGCAATGGTGGCAGTTATTTAATTGCAAACTCATATATATATATATATATATATATATATATATATATATATATATATACACTTAATAATAATAATTAATAATAATTTTACACACTTTATATCACTTTAATCACATAAATCTTTCCAATTTGATTGGAAGATTAACCAATTAAATTGACGTGTTTAATGATATAATAATTTTTTCAGCTTTCGGCTGAACATAAAAATAAACCCTATAAAATGCTGAGCACTGCCCATAACGTTGTCCAGCAGTCTGTGAGCGAGAGAAGAGGAGAGTGTGAAAGAATCGCTACTCTCTCTGGGACTGCAGGTCATCTGCTGTAATTAAGGTGTCACTCTCTGACACTTGTATTGTATAGAATAAATATGTGGTGAAAGCGAAGGAAGAAAAGGTGTATGAAGGAACTGTGCTGTTTTTGACAGCAGAGAAAGAATGAGTTGAATAAAGACGTAAACAAAGCTGAAAAGGATGATGGGTGAAAGAAAAGTCCTCTGTAGGTGATGCGAGATGTTTTTTGTTGGATCCTGAGGGGATTTATTCCACAGTCCTACTGGAACAGGCATTCTACTGGTTTTATTTTTTGTCAGTAATGGTCCAGCTGTGCGTTGTTCTGAATGGTGTCAACTCTTTTAGCACAGCGAAAAAACAAAGGCTTATGTGACTGGTTGTGTGTTGTAGTGGGTAGTGATATGGGCTGGTAATTGAAAAGGTGTGGGTAAAATCCATGCAAGGGTTTATCTCTGAGCTTTTACCCTTGCGCCCTTGAACAAAGTACTTATCCTCATGTTACACCAGTAGACCTTTCCCAGTATTACATCGAGTTAGCCGCTTTGGACAAAAGTGTCTGTTACATAAATACTAACGCTTACTCCGTTTGGTGTTCCCTAAACCGATCTCATTGCAATTTGTACGTACAGTATTTTCCAAGGTGGCAAATTTGTACGAATTTGTACGACCTCATTTATACGAATTGTGCGTGTAAACAAACAAATTCATAAGGAAAAAAACTGTAACTAATTGACAAGGTCCATTGCGGTTTCCAAGTGATCAAGGCCTTAATGCGTTTCATTTAAAAAAGCATCTCAAGGTTCCACCAGTAGTGGGCACTCGTGCAACGTAAGCATGGCATACATCCAAGTTAACAAGATGGAGGGAAGTTAGCGAGGGAAGGGCATAAAATAATGGACACAGCCCTGGTTTGACCTCATCTGATGCTATATTGCCACTCCCCTGCTTGGAGTTCCTGATAACCTTGCTACCGCTATATCCAGTCACCTAAGTTGATCTCCAGTCATCATGTCATCCAAGTTATCTTCCAGTCATCCCTCATCTCAATGTTGTTCCCTCGTGTGTGTGTGTGTGTGTGTGTGCTCAGAGACAAGAACTCAAAGTTAACAATGCTATATACTAATACTAATAATAGTCTATACTAATAGTCTTCTGCTAACATTCTCAGCTATCATCACTTACCAGTTCATGCATTATGTTTCTTCCATGTCTGCTGATAAACCAAAATGTTTAGGTTTTACCTCAGTTCTGGTCATTGCGTGTGTATATACACTCACCGGCCACTTTATTAGGTACACCTGTCCAACTGCTCCTTAACACTTAATTTCTAAGCAGCCAATCACATGGCGGCAACTCAGTGCATTTAGGCATGTAGACATGGTCAAGACAATCTCCTGCAGTTCAAACCGAGCTTCAGTATGGGGAAGAAAGGTGATTTGAGTGACTTTGAACATGGCATGATTGTTGGTGCCAGAAGGGCTGGTCTGAGTATTTCAGAAACTGCTAATCTACTGGGATTTTCACGCACAACCATCTCTAGGGTTTACAGAGAATGGTCCGAAAAAGAAAAAACATCCAGTGAGCGGCAGTTCTGTGGGCGGAAATGCCTTGTTGATGCCAGAGGTCAGAGGAGAATGGCCAGACTGGTTCGAGCTGATAGAAGGGCAACAGTGACTCAAATAACCACCCGTTACAACCAAGGTGGGCAGAAGAGCATCTCTGAACGCACAGTACGTCGAACTTTGAGGCAGATGGGCTACAGCAGCAGAAGACCACACCGGGTGCCACTCCTTTCAGCTAAGAACAGGAAACTGAGGCTACAATTTGCACAAGCTCATCGAAATTGGACAATAGAAGATTGGAAAAACGTTGCCTGGTCTGATGAGTCTCGATTTCTGCTGCGACATTCGGATGGTAGGGTCAGAATTTGGCGTCTACAACATGAAAGCATGGATCCATCCTGCCTTGTATCAACGGTTCAGGCTGGTGGTGGTGGTGTCATGGTGTGGGGAATATTTTCTTGGCACTCTTTGGGCCCCTTGGTACCAATTGAGCATCGTTGCAACGCCACAGCCTACCTGAGTATTGTTGCTGACCATGTCCATCCCTTTATGACCACAATGTACCCAACTTCTGATGGCAGGATAATGCGCCATGTCATAAAGCTGGAATCATCTCAGACTGGTTTCTTGAACATGACAATGAGTTCGCTGTACTCAAATGGCCTCCACAGTCACCAGATCTGAATCCAATAGAGCATCTTTGGGATGTGGTGGAACGGGAGATTCGCATCATGGATGTGCAGCCGACAAATCTGCGGCAACTGTGTGATGCCATCATGTCAATATGGACCAAACTCCCTGAGGAATGCTTCCAGCACCTTGTTGAATCTATGCCACGAAGAATTGAGGCAGTTCTGAAGGCAAAAGGGGGTCCAACCCGTTACTAGCATGGGGTACCTAATAAAGTGGCCGGTGAGTGTATATATATTGCTTACTCTACTTTTAGTGTTACTTTTTAAAGCACTTGAAGCACAATAGCCCATGTTTATGAAGTGAGAACTATCAGATATGTTAGATAAACTACTATCACATTTAACATTAAAATATCATATGAAAATACAGATTTTATCAATAAAAACAGGCAAAAGGTTGTACAGGAAGCACTAAAATGTAAAATTATTGGAAAATGCAATGTGTCAGGGCTTTTATCAGATTATCTGTATGCCCATTAATAAGTACTGAAGGTTATCGTTTACTAGAAAGAAAACACAGTGGAATGTAGTTTTCCTTTTCCACAGTTTGTCACCTGTCCATCGCCCTCTCACTTAAAGAGTTCTGTATTGTCCATTTTGCCTAATTTTAGTCAATTTTCTCTTTCTCCCTTTTTACCTCTCCCTAGTTTAGATTAATTTTGAACAATTATCTGCCGTATTTGAAGTCATTCACCCCTGTGTGTGTGTGCGTGTGTATACAGTAATAAAGGCCTGAGTAGTGCGAGAAAGCTTTGTCTTTGGATGAAAAGCGAGAATGAGTTGTGTGTGACAGAGAGTGATGCAGCAGTGGAGAGGGAATAGTCCTCTGAAAGCTTGATTTCCCAGGGTCCTCTCTGGTTCAGCTGCTAGAACTGCCGCCTGGTTAGAGCTGAATAATGAGTCTGTTAAAACGAGAGATCCTGTGTGATGGTGTGTGAATGGCTCGGTGGGCAGCTGGGTGTTAGGTGTGCTAAACGAGAGGGTTTTATTATCATTCCATTTCCCATTTCTTTTTGAAGAATCCTTCAGCAGCGTATAACACATTTTTACTCTCCTCCCCTGAAAGAACATCCCATTCCTCTCTTTAAAATACAAGGAAATAATGGAGGAGAAATATATTGCATTTTAATTGTTTTTGCATCCTTTACTAAATATTGATCCAAGAGTCACCATACACTCGTAATCTAAATCAGTGAGGGATAGTATGGCCAAAAATATGGCAAGTGCTCAAGTGGCATCATGCAACAGGTTTATGATGCTAGTGTTGAAGAGTGGTCTATTCATGCGCTGTGACTTTAAGAGCCGTTGAACAGAGTAGTACTGTTGAAGTCAGTCACTGGTGACCACAGCTGGTATCTCAGGACTGACACCATGGGCTCCCAATAAAGTTTTTAAACTGTAAATCTAGTGTTTTTCGCAGGTTTTTTGGTTGATAAGCAATGTATATTCTGTCTTTGCTGTGTGTGCATGTTTGTGCAGGTCTAGGTTAGTGAGGTTAATGAATAAATCAGTAAACATGCTATAGAAAAAGAAAAAAATATAAACTGTTTCTCCTAGACAGCAATGAGATAATATGGAGAGCAAATGGAGAATCTATGGGATAAGAATCTATGTTTTTTTTTATTTTTATGTTTTGTCTTTTCTTTTCGGCTGATCACAAATCAAGCACTGTTACAATTACAGTAACCGTTTTCATATATTTTAAATATATTCCTTTCTTTGGTGTCACATGATTCTTCAGAAATCATTTTAATATGCTGATTTGGTGCTCAGGAAACATTTCTATAATTATCATTGTTGAAAACAGTCGTGCTGCTATATAAAATGTGATCATTTGTTTTGGAAATCCTTTGAGGAGAACGTTTTTTTCTTGTGTTTAACGCATTTATTTGAAATAGAAATGAGTAAAAAAAACGAAATGTTTTTTACTAAATGTTTCTTTAAATCTACTAAAACAATTACACGAGCAGAAGTAACTGTTAGTTTGGTATTTATATTTCTGCCAGAATTGATAATTTCACTAATTATTTAATTATTTAAAAAGGGACATAATGTATTAATGTGTTCATCACAAAAACTGACCAGCACAATTCAATATTTTATTTGATGAACAGCTTTTTGTGGAGTCTCTTTTGGCACAAGGCAGAGTTTAGCTCAGCTGAAGGAATCTTTGAGTCTGAATATTTTAGAGGAACAGAGAGGCTCGCTCCAAAAGGTTTGCTCTGAAGACTGACACGAACTTTGAAGAAGTGCACAATGTGTAAGGGGTTTTGTGTGAGCTTCTGTGTGTGTAGCATTGTTGGGGAGTAACTCAGTAAAAATAGATACACTACTACATTCAGCTTCATAATTCTGGAGCTTTTACAATAACATGCCACCTTTTCTAGCGAGTTTTGCAGCACCAAAACACCTTGACGTTATTCATTTTTAATGAGCTGGTGACTTCCGACAACATATGAACAATGAACAATAGCAACTGTTGCTGAATAGATGTGTGCATATCTAGCAATATGATGCATTACAGTATATTCACTGGTGTCATTTTTCCTTCAAAATGAGTAATATCATGTATATAAAATATTAATTGTTTATTTTGGCTCTGATTAAATTAAATTATAAAAAAGGATAATTACATATTTTAAAAATGTTTTGCCCCTTTACTTTGCTTCAATGTAGTTCCAAAAGATTATCTGTAGTTAAACTTTACTTTAAATTAATATTATCTTGCTAGCAATACTGTTTCAAAGTACTCGAGTAGACAGAGGACGTTCAGAACATTCCTCCTTTTCAGATTGTTAACCGAGGTCAGATTCAAGTGGTTCTGGATGGGAGATGTCCTTGAAGAACTTGAAACGACATGTTTCATTTCTGCTATCATGTGCGGAATGAAAGACATCTTGTTCTTCTCCCTTCTTCTCCTGCTGATCTTAGACGAGAGGGCCTCGTTCTGATGAATATTTGATGAGGCTCGTGGTCTGACAATCTGCTGGCCCACTATGGACGCTGAAACTCGCTCTTTGGGCTCGACTCCTAAAGATGTTCTTTGGGACAGTGCCCAGATCTACCCAAACATGGAGCCGTAATAGCTCCTGACTGACAGGATGGAGAGCTGCTGTTGCAGAGCTGTCAGCGTCTGCGGTCCTGTGTGATGGGCTTTTTGAAATAGTGATAAAGGAGAAGAGGTCTGCCCTTGTGGTGAAGGCTATAATGTTGACGGGCTGTGCTGACTCTGCAGTGCCGAGACCCCGCGGGATCCACCGGAGGACCCTTTTACTGCATGAGGGAAGTCTCTGCAGACCCCCTGTGCTTTCTGTGTTTTATTGATCTTTTAAAACAAATGAGTTTACACTTGGAAACATACTGTACCAGAACCCCTCAATCCAAAAAGGTTTATTTTTTTTATATATATTTTTTTTTAACAAAGCCGCAGAAATGGCTTGGAACTTAACGATAAAGATTTTCTTTTTCTTTCTTTTTTTGTTGTTGTTGTTCTTTAGGTTAGATTTTCACTGCGGCCTCACCGCAAAGCAAAGTATTTTTTATATTTATGTTTATATTATTTATTTAATGTTAAGTTTTCTTTACAGTTGTTTGGTTACACTTTACAAACACTATAAACTGCATTAGTTTATATCATGCACTGAGAATGGAAGAATAAGAACTTCTAAAGTGCATCTTTGCCAAATTTCAACCTGCTTTGTATTGTTACAATGTCGGTATAAAAAAAAAAAGACTTTTGTCAGCAAAAGTCTGTCATCCATCAACTCCAGGGCTTTCATGAAAACTACAGTTTATACTTCCGCCCTCGGACAGTCGGACCGGGAAAGAGTTATTAACAAAACAGTTATTGTAAGAGTATGTTTATCTCTAAAATCGTATCGTACTTTGTCTACAACCGCAATATGGTACAAATGAAACAATGGCAACAGCTTTCTTACCTGCACACAAAATCCTTTTGCTTTGGCCGGAATTGACGGATTGGCAGTTTCTTTCATGTTTTCCCCACTGTTTGATAGAAAACACTGTGTTTGTGGTCACCCAGTTTTAACTCTTCGTATTTCCGATTCTTTGCAGCCTTATCCACTGACTACAACGCGCTGGATCCTTCACTGGAAACTGACTCCTGCTAAACATTTACCCTTTGAATTCTTGCACCTGGGAACAATACAAGTCGACACCGTTATGACTAAAAGTTTGCTAAGAAGTATTTCCTACTAAAGCAAGGCAGTATTTGACCCAGGTCAAGTGTGACCAGCTTCAGCTCCATACCAGCGTGATGAATCCGATCTTCAAGCAAAAAGAACTGGATGAATGTTTGAATGCTACTGATCCCGATCTGAATTCTGACTTATAATGCTGCCTGAATCATATATAATCACTTATAATGCTGCCTCTGTTGGCCAGAGAATAACTGGCTCTCCGACTAAGCCCAGTTTCTCCCAAGGTTTTTTTCTCCATTCTGTCACCTGATGGAGTTTGGGTTCCTTGCCACCGTCTCTCCTCTGGCTTGCTAAGTTGGAGACACTTAAAGGGTTAGTTCACCCAAAAATGAAAATTCTGTCAGTAATTATTCACCCTCGTGTTGTTCCAACCCCGTAAGACTTTTGTTCATCTTCGGAACAGAAATTAAGATATTTCTGATTAAATCTGAGAGCTCTCACTCCCTCATAAGCTGCTAAGTAATTGCATCTGCTGGCCCAGAAAAGTTAGAAAAGACATCGTTAAAATAGTCCAAGTGACTACAGTGGCTCAACCTTAAGTTTATCAAACGACGAGAATGGACATGATTTGAAAAGTTGAAATGGTCCTGAAAGAAACGTGTGCTCCTCGAATTAATTTCATCTTGTGAAAACTTTTGGTACTGCGGCCAAACAAAATCTTACTGGAAGCCCATTTTTTAAGATATCAAGCTCAAATTTGGAACACAAAAAATTTGGGACCATCAAGCGAAGAGCACAAGTTTACAAAAAGTACATTTGGAAATTATACAGCTATAATGTAACACACCTCTTCTGGAAATCGATGGCAAAATGCATGCAAAAACAGTGCTTATGCAAAACAGCAAAAACAGCCACTTGAGTCTGAAGTGCTTAAAGAGGGTAAAACCTGCTCATGTCAAAACTAATTTTATATATAATTTAAAATGTTATAGTATAAATAGCCTTGACTAATGTTAAAAAGTCATAGAAAAAAGAAATAATTTGTTAAAAAAAAAAATTTAAAAAAATTTAAACTACTCTAGTCTCAGTACACAGTGGCAGATGTGTAATGCGGTGCGATGTCTTCCAATTAAACTCTGATGTTAGACAAAGCTGTTCAACAAGTACAAAAGCTTCATTTCCCATGATAAAATCATTCGATTTGAGTCTGTTCATTTCTGCTGGGGCAAACGGCCAGAGAAAATGGGGTTATAACTCTAATTAACAGAGCTATACACTCCTTTTCCAGATTACAGACTTTCATTTGATTAGAATGGATCTAGTAGAGTACATCCACTCTAACAGAACACAAATAAGGTCACAGATTAGCCATATTTATATACAGAGACATTCTACGTGTATTTTCTGAAACTTCCCTCGGATAATGTTCAGTGTTGAATTTTGGCTGATCATTTGCAGGCTTAAGGGTGGCAGTCTGACACGGAGTCATCTGCTAAAGATGATTTATTGTTTTAGTTATGTGGTGCAGTGGCTACAGCTTAAGGCTGATAATCAGAAGGTCACTGGTTCAAGACTTGCAAGAAGCAAGATATGAGCTGTTGTGTCAACGAGCGAGGCACTTAATTCCAGGATGATTGATTGGGACTGTCCTTGTAATAAGTGTACTGGAAGTCACTTTGGATGAACGTGTTAATGATAAAGATCTACAAGTTTTAAGAGATTCTTTCTAAATATTTGTAGGTAAACTTTATATATAGCCTACAGTATATACAGTACACCACATGAAATTTTGTAACCTGAACTAACCTTGCCTTGTCATAAAAGGTGAAATGATCTGATATTTTTGACTTATTGACCTGAAGTCAATACAGTGTATCTTTGTCTGTGTGGTTTCTGTTGTTGCCATGGGCTCGATTTGGTTTGTCCAATGTTGATGAAGCAGCTTAAATGGACTTGTTTACTCAGCTGAGACAAACACCACGATCCATGACATCCCCAACCGTTAGAGAGAAAGGACAAACAAAGTCTCTCTCGCCTCCGTGGGAAGAACTTCTTCGCCAAGTTGAGACGAAATCCAATCACCAAACCAATGCTGACACTCAGTGTGCAGAAGCTCTCACTTTGATGAATAATTCCTCTGAGTTGACATATGTATGAGGACACACACACACATACTCAATTTCAGCAGCTGTTCCAAGCGTCTCATTCCCGATGTAGTGAACTGAGTTAGTTCTGGTGAACATATGGACAGAGAAACACTGTGAGGGGGTGATGAAGCTGTCTATCTCTCTCTGTCTCCATTACACCACACAAAAACACACACACAGACGGAGTGTTTCCGCTATAGCTAAATCTGCAAGTGGAATACTAGCGTCGCCAGACGTCCCGTTTGTGGTGTCCTGTTCTCGGATGTCCCTGTTTTGTGTGTGTTCACAGCATCTTAGAGATTTGAAATAAAACCTTATGTGCTAAAAACAGTTGTAAGGCAAGTTGTAGTTAACGTTTGTTTTTTTCCTGTGAGCTTTTTGTTTTTCTATGCCTTTTTGTTTTTGTATAGTAGAATAAAACCTGTAGCTGTAGTTTGCCTTTTGCCAAATCATTTTGTCAGATAAATACCTTAACCAAGTTCAGTGATTTTTTTCATCCTTCATATTTAAAATATTTAAATTTATATTTAAAATTAAACAAAAACAAAATATGTGGAAAATATTTTATTTTTTGAAAAACTTAAACTTGTAGGGTCATTAAAAACAAATATCCCCCCTGGACATCACTTTTGAACACTAGTGGTATATGTGTATATATAATATCAAAAATAAATATATAGCCTAGTACCAAACAAAAATGTAGTATTTTTTCTGACACTGGATGATCAGGTGGACATTTGAACTAAATCCAGACAGTGTTCAGAAACCCAGACATGAAGCAAATTATTCCAGAGAGTAATAAATATCGTTTGCATTTTAATCAAGTTTTGAGTTACATGTCTGATGAAATACATGGGTCAAGAAGGAAATATTATAATTTAACATTGATATTGCTTCCGGTTCATTCGTCACACTTTGAACATTAAAATTGAGTACACTGCATTGTGGGACAGTATTTTATGTATTGTGCTCTGTTTTATACTGGACATTTTGACTAATATAGGAAGTCACACATTCAGACTAATGTATATTCCAAGAACATTTGCATACTGTGCACAGCATTGCTTACTGCTTCAAAAACTAGTATAGAATGCAGTGCCATCCATCTATATCCCCCTGTCAAAAAGACAGATACAGCCCTTCAAAACAAAGTGACTGATATGTCACAAATACTGGCAGGATCAATAGAATGAGAGCATCAAATCAGAGCTAAATACAGCCAGACTAGGGAAAAAAACACCTTATCGTACATAATTGAATTGTTGTATTTATATCTTACCCAAAATCCAACATACTCCTTCAGGTGGACACAGGGTAATCTGGTGGATTGGCCATAAAGTCTTTCCGGTATTAAATTAAGCAGCACCTTACTGATTCTCTATATCTTGATTAACAAGGCCACCATAATGATGCTCACATTGGCATTTATTGGGAACGGATGAGGAGTGATGCTCTAAATTGAATCTTTTATAAATTCCTCAGGCCTTTTTCACATAACGCTGCCTCTGTAATGTGACCGTGATGATTAATCAGACGGGGCAGAGATGAGAGGCCGTGCCAGGGAGACTGATGGATGGGACGGCCGGGCGAGCTTTAAATGGAGTAAGTTTCCCCTCCTGTTGCATGTACCTCATTTCCATATTTAACGCCACATCATCTGTGATTAGTTAAGAGGGATTGATGTGGAATGAGAGTGAGAAAAGTAGAGAGTAGGGATGAAAGCAAAGCAAAGAAAAGATAAAGGACAGAGAAAGGGATAGGAGAATTGCCTGCGTGGGAGGGAGGAAAAAAGGTGTAAGGATGATGAAATATAGAGATGCAGAGAAGTTAAAAAGAAACCAGAGAGTGACAAACGTAACAAAACTGGGGTGGAGTCCACAGATAGATATAAAAGGACTTTGTGAGTGTGTGTTTGGGTGGGTCTGTTTGTAGGGAAGAAAAGAAAAAGTGGGGCATGAGAATAGGTTAGGGAGGACAGATGAATGCAGTGCTGCTTAAAAGAAACAAATCGGATCCCGTCCTATTACGACTATAGACGGCAAAAGGGCACCGGCAACAATGCAGCGGAAAATAGCCTGGGGAAGTTTAATGGGTGGATGGATGGATAAATGAGGGAATAAAAAGAAAGAAAATACATATATATATATTATATTATAGTAACAATATATGGTAATAATAAGCTTTTCCTGTGATACGTGATTAGTGGTGTTGAGAACAGTATAGGGTCACTCTCAGGATACAATGGCATTTGGGTGTAATGTGTGTCCTTATGACATCCCATCTTTCCATTTTAAAGGTTTGATAGATAGATGAGAATAAATCCATGGAATTATCTTCTTTTTTTTTATAGAAAAGATTCTTTGCAGCAATATTAATTGTAAATAATATGTGGAATGATTTACACAAATGTAGTTAGTTTATTATAGCTAGTTTTAAACCTTTTTAATTATAATTATGATAAATGTTATTAATTTTGACACACCGAAAATGTCACAAATTATTCATACATTAAATATGAATCCTTAAATACATGAATGTTTCGCCAACCATGATTACATATTCGGGTCTTTAGCGGCCCGGATCTGTATCTAACACGGATGGATCTTTACCTGACTCGATAATATAAAACTCTCATGATATTAGAGTAACAATTACAGACGAATGAAATAAAGCATATTTACTTCCTTTTGTTTTCTGCCTGCGGTAACTATGAGTGAAACATCACTTCATTAATCAGACGTATCAGACATTCAAATCTGATGAATAAATGTGAATTATACTTATTCAGTCATCAAAGATTCAATTGTTGTTATGCAGAAAAAAATATACTTACACTGATACACACCTCAGGTCATTAGCGAGCGACCCTATACAATTTTTAGAAGAAATAAATAGGAAAATATAAAAAAAATTATAATTTTTTTATATTTTTTATAATTGAGGAAAACTAAGAAGGTTGATGTCTAACTTTAAAAAATGAATAAGGTGGAGGGTAGTGAATAACGTCACTAAAGACCCAAGGTATGCATTCAAGGATTAATTTACTTCTCTATTCAAATAGTATTGAAAAGTATAAACATATTGGTACAGGGTTGATAATAATCTAGGATTCTTTTTAATAATCTGTGACGGTTTTGGTTTGAAAGAAATTCTGAATTTTACGGAAATATGAAAAATGTTGCTGTATTTCTATGAACTAAAGATGCTGATTAAAACGAAATGAAAGTGATTCTTTAAGTGCTTTTACACTTACCTCATTTTTGTGTCTGAAAGCGGTTTGCAGGATTAGTTTAAATGTGAATGCCTCAAAAAACCCAATGAGGCCTTCACAACTAAAATGGACCAAAAAGAGATCCAAATCCACTTTTGAGCCCCGGAAAAAAATAAACAATGCCGAAAGTGTGAGTATGAATTTAAAGTGAACTATATACTTTTCCCCTTCAAATAAGAGTATAAACCTACACATCCCTACAAACCCACACCCAATTTTCAAGTAATGTTATATGATGGCAACAATGTCAAACAAGGCCGAATTTCACCAGGGCTGTTTGGAGACATTATTTCCATTTGCACAACACTGTGAGGAGGTGCAGCACAGATTCATTAGAAACTCAATGTTCTTTATTTCTCCACTTTATTCCCATCAGCAACCAAGAGAGACGCCACACGCTCACGCACGCCCTCCTCGCGGATCTCCACGGCAACTCGCAGCCAGGTTAAATCAGTTGTGAGTCTCACTGGGAGAACACACACATTATCTCAAATAATTCCTCCCAACTAAAAAGCTTTTTTGTTTCACTGTGACAGGGACAGAATGGGAGGGAAGCGCTCCATTTGCAAGTATCAAATAATGGGAGCAAAATAAAGCTTGTCTTTTTTCATTTGTCTCCTCTGATGAACTGATAAATATGGTTTGGCCTCTGGAGTACCATCTCCATTTGAATGCTTCCTGGCTTTCTCATGTTTGCATATCGACTTGCATGGAAAAATTCCAT
The DNA here is from genome assembly GCA_031834385.1 of Semotilus atromaculatus. Classification (NCBI taxonomy): domain Eukaryota; kingdom Metazoa; phylum Chordata; class Actinopteri; order Cypriniformes; family Leuciscidae; genus Semotilus; species Semotilus atromaculatus. The sequence continues at coordinate 21,826,105 of JAULUF010000028.1, forward strand.
GCAACTTGACCACAGAGTGTCAGAGCTGGGTCGGTTAAATGAGTTTGCCAGGAAATGTGTTACCTGAAAGTAAGTAGGAAAGAGGCTTCAGTGGGCTTGTCTAGAATACTCAAACTGTCAAGCTTTCTTGTTAATGTTTGATGGTATTAAAAGACCGCTGCATGCCAAGTAGATGTGTGTCTACATTCCATGCACCTTGAATGTGATAAAACAGGGAGCAGAGGGAAAAGAGCCAGGGGAACGCCTTATGGGGTGCGTAAAAAAAAAAAGAAAACCTTGGTTTTACTTTGAAGTGTAATTGGCCACTTCACTACAGATGCAAAAAAAATTGCTGTTCTGTAAGCCTGCAGAAGACTGAGGATCAAAGAAGATGTGATGGACATCCTCCCCATGGAGTGTGTGTGTGTGTTGGAAATATACAGTATCACCATCTGTGAAATTTGAAAGTGCTTGTGTGCTAATATACAGATCAGAGAACTTTACTTCTAAATCATAACTGGATATGATTTGAACACATGCTAAATCATTTACACCTATTTTAGACACATTTGGTTAATTCAAATGTTTTACTTTTTTAATTGATTGTTGGATAGTAGCTACATTATTTGGGGAACAGGTGGGACCAAAACAGGAAATGTCACAAGTTCAAATGCTTGCAACCCACATGAGTGTCATGGCTCATTGTTGATCCAGCCCTAATTGAACATCTTAGTAACAACTAGCAACTGCAAAACAACATGCTAAAACTCTCCTTACAGCTTAGCAATGCCCAACAGCCACCAAGAACAGCCTAGCAACTGCATAACAATGCACTAAAACTAAAACACTGTAGTGATGCCCTGGCAACCAACAAAATCCTTGTAACATCCGAATAATAGTGTTATTTTCGGCGACCTTTTTTTCCATGACTAAGATGAGACGACGACGCGACGGCACCAACGTCATTAAACGACAACTGTGACTATATAAACATGCAATATCGTTGGCAGAAAAAGACGAGACTAAAATAAAAAAAATAAAAAAATTTGACCAAAATCACTTTTTGTTTTTGTTGAATAAAAAGAGGAGACTGTTTTTAAAAAGCCGCTAAGAGCTTTCATCATGCAAGCGGTTGCCAGATTAAAAAAAAAAAAAAAATCTACAGAATGTTTTACTTGCAACTTGTGATCAAAACTGAAAAGTACATTTGAAACAGGACTTAAGACTAAATAAAAAAAATAGCTTACAAAAAAATGAACTGTGAACACTTTAGAAACACCCACAGAGAAACACCTAAACAATGCCCTGGAAAACACCCTGAGCCCTCTAGCAACTGCCTATTCTCAAATCTCCTGGCAACCACCCAGAACACCCTATAATCAGGTAGAAACATGCTAAAAACACTCAGAACACCCATGCAGCCACCATGACCATACTAGCTACCGCATTGCAAAATCCCCAAAATACTGACATTAGCAACGCCTTGGCAACCACATGCTATATTTTAGTGTTTTTAGCTATGTGCTAAAAACATTCAAAACAGCTTAGCAACACACTGTGGTGAGTTGCATGGGTAAGCAGCATATTTTCTTCATCTACTCTCCCATTCCCGCTGCTCATCCTTCTTATAAGTCTGTGATTCTTATAACTTTAAAGAGTGAGTGAAAGGGAGGGAAAGAAAGAGAGATTACATGTTGAGGGGTAATTGGAGTCACACAGAGATACAGTGTTCATAATTACAGTGCTTACCTCAGTACAGCAGGTTCCACTCACACTTTCTCAGTAACACAATAATAAAGATCAGAGGGGTGTTTTCACAGGCCGAGGCTCATCGTGCGTTATGAGACCTGCACTTGAAACCCAACTATATCTCATGACCGCACAAGAATATTGCACTTTAAGTTGGGGCGCAGCTATAAATCTGGACATAAGAGCGAGCCCTCAGACTAGTGAGGTTAGGCTTTTCACAGCTCACAGATCACAGCATGGCTCTTACTCTTATCTGTCACCCTGTTCACTTCACTAGACTTTCGTTTTCTCCCTCCTCAAGCATATCCTTTACCTCGCAAGCACTGTTCCCAGCTAAAACGGTGCAAACCTCCCCCTCTTTTTTCTCTCAAAACTGATTTTCCTGCTAATGTCAGTGTTGCCATCCACGGGTTTCCCACGGCATTGGGCTACTTTTACACTGTTGCCACAGGTTTTTTTGAGGGGGTTGTTTTTTTAGTCAGCCGGTTGAAGTTGATTTTTACTCCCTGGTATCATGATAAATCCGGTACTCCCTCAAAATCGAGTTGCTATCAGTAATCAGTTAATAATTATACTATGTAAGTAAATACAAACACTATTAATTTTAAATAAGAGTACCTTATATAGTGCATAAAACAAATTGAACATAATTTATTTTACTTGATAAACTGTTAATTAATAAAGAATAATAATAATCATAGCCTAAATTGAGTGAATAAATGAACATTATCAGAAATATTTGGACATTTAACACTTAATTTAACATGTAATTAGCCTACATTAAAGATGATCGTATACATGTAGGGTAAGTGCAAATGTGCGTATAAACTAAGCTATCAGACTAATTGGGTATCTGTATGCTATGCTAGTACATAAGCTAACTAATACAGATAGTTCAAACAGCATTTATCATAACATGATTTAGTAAGAATTGTAATCAGATGCTAAAGACAGTAGGCCAACCTATTAAAAGTAACTTGGGGTCCTAACAGAGACCCGATTTTGAAGAGGACGTGATTTGTCACCACGGAACGCGATTGCGCTAGTTTTGGTCGTATTTGGGCGGGGTTTTGAATATGGACTGGTTTTGTTACGTGAAACCTGGCGACCCTGCAGATGTATCCCATCTTGAGCTCAACAGGTTTATGGACGTCTGCTATGAAGCACTTGAGATCTAGCCATAAAGATCTGCATGACCTTAATGGCACTGTTTCGACATAAAACCATCAGAGATCTGAATTGATCTTAATGTACTTGAGTTAATCAAGGATGGTTGATTATCTCACTTATAGGCTATTTGGCACTGCTTTTTTATCTCCATAGTCTGTGAAATAACTTATGCCCCATTTGCCTTTATGAGTAGCTTTTTTGTATTTTCCAGTGCTTTTTTCATGCAGTTTTCATTTTATGATTGTGGCACCGTTTGTGCCAAAATGGTGGCTGAAGCTACACAAATAAGTGTAGTTATAAATGGCTTGCATGAACAGGTATGCTGGAGTCGTAACCTTCCAGGCCCAACACCTTTTATCAGCACGCTGCTGCCATCTACTGGCTAATTATATTGTTTATTTCAGTGTGGCACTGCAAAATGAGCCTGCAGGACTGATGGAGAGCACAGCACAATTCACTGATGTGTGAACCTTCTGTGTAAACAGCATTCCAGTAAACAAATCTTGACTTTTTATTTGTGTAAATTTTAATTATAATTAATATTCATGAGTTAGGCCTTCAACACACAACTTCTTATCCAAATAATAAGATGTTAGCCTATTTAAAAATGAATCTTCTCGCTGCACTTACTTAAATAACACCCTGCCGCCATGTTGCACCGTTTTATTTTTCTCTGTTGTGACAAGAGTCACTGTCTAAACAGACCTCAACACCATGTTATAAAGCCTCAATTAGTCATGATAATGGGATGACAGTTTTGCATTCTGAAAGGGTAATGGCTCGTTTTAATCGTGCATTTGCTTGAGTGCGTTCAGGGTGGAGGTGAGAGGTGGGCCTCATATGAGAAACATTTACTCAGCTCTTGATTACAAAGAATAGACACACTTAATTGTTGAGAATTGAATAATGAGCCTTTATTCTATTTATTGGATTACGGAGCCTTTTAGCTGTCCCCTGCTGATCGTTTCAAAGGGTGCTCAGGTCACACAGTATTGTCAGGTTAGGAGGCGTCGGAGGTGAGCAGGTCACATGGAGACGTGGAATATGAATGAGCTGGATGTCTTTATTGATCAGCCTGCCGATGTAACCGTATGATCTGTTATATACACACTTACCAGTTTGCTAGCTGAAAATGGGGATCTCTATGAGGATTAGTGTTATTATTGTTAATAAAAACGAAATCAAAAAAAAAAATTTCATATTAATTGATTAATTTAGCTAAGCTGGAATACATTTTCACAGCTCTAAAACTAACTAATATAAAATAGAAATAGTCACAAATTATTAAATAAACTGAAATGAAACAATTGATGAAACATTAAATTGACCATAATAAAAAATAGAAATTAAAAAAGGATGAATTCTTAAATTAATTCTCAAAAAAAAAAAAAAAAAAAAACTATAATAACCCCGGCAAGGATAAGTTGTGTATGGTTGTGATATGAAATACAGTATTGTGGTGGCAACATTTCAGAATCAGAAATGGCCCTATTGATCTACCATTAATCTAAATATTTGTTAGGATATGTCCCACTCAGTGTTATTATCGCCCTTGGATTCTATCTGATCACAAGCAAAACATGCTTCAAAGCATACAAAATAGATTCAGTGCAATTCAAAGGAAATTTTGAAATTAAATGCTATTGAATTTCATTGTGGGACAGTTATATGAGCATAATGAAAACTAAATTAAATAAACATAAATAAAAAAAATATGAAAAAATAAAAAACTGAGATACATTTTTATGACTCTAAAAAATAAATGGCCACAAATTTATTTTATTTTTTGATATATGTTATGTAAACCAAAAATGAACCAAACTGAACATGAAAATGCCACTAAATAACACTAGACTGATGTGTTGAGAAATGTAACGCCAGATAACAACTACAAATTAAATAACCAAAACTAACAACTACTAATAAACTAACAAAACCTCAAATGAAAAGATACATTGAAAATAAAATTGAAATAAAAAACAAAATCAAAATTCATAACAAAGTTGAGGTATTTGATATTTTCCAATCAGTGCTCAGTGCCACTCAAACCTTTAACAGGCCTACTCAAGCAACATAAATATAAAACATAGATTCTGTGCGAATTCAAGAGGAAATTCAAAGTTAAATAGCCTACTATTAAATTCCCACAACCCTGTAGACTAGAGGATAAATAGATGGATGCTATTGAATTGCGTGGTGAGACGGTTATATGCATTTTCACTGGGATCTGCTGATGTAGTTATTGAGTTGCATTATCCTTGTGGCTTGAAAAAAATGCCACTCATTGTGGCAAAGCGTGTGCAATATGAAAATTATATGTTGGTACTCCAAGACGTGTGATGATGACAGCCGCTGGTTCCATCTAAACTTTTATGTTCCCCTGCTCAAACAAATCAATTGGGAAATGAATTCTGATCAACCTAAAGCTCCCCTTTTTTGCAGTCAGAGCGATGTCCAGCGATGGATGTTTGTCTCGCTGGCTGTAATTCGCCTGAAATCCAATTACAAAGAAACCGACGCTAAGCCGAAACACGCTAAGATGAAAAATGAATCTGGATAGCGTTTTGCTCGCTGGAGCTGTTTTTGCGTGGCAGGCCGATACTCAAGCACAAACTCGGTTAGGTCATACTCGCTGGAAACGCACATTACGCTGACATTAGCATAAATGGGTTATCGATTCTCATTGAAGTTAACCTTCAGTTCTGTCCTGTGGAATTATCTGGGGTTGACCGAAGAGCTTGTGTAGGTGTGTGTGCACGCGTGCGCGTGACAGTAATGAAGATGTGACCTTTCAGGTCGACCCGTCCTGCCCCCGACGACCCTTCAACACGCCGCTCACCTCTACACGCGTGTCACAATGTCATCCGCTCCATTTCCAGACATGTAGTCGTCTTTCACGAGCTGTCAGCGAACACATCTCGAAGCTCGGGGTCTTCGCAAGTTCTTGACAGGAATTTTTGAAAGCCTGTCTTAAAGGCATAGGCCTGTGTCCTTCCCATCACGGGGCGATGGGAGGGGGGAGGGGGGGACATGCAGTGGAGACTGACCAACGAGAAGAGGAGATCAGTAAATAACAGTCACCCCAGGGGCCTGATCTAGGGTGCCTCCTCATCTGGCCCCCAGTCAATTTAATTTAAATGTAAATTTCAGGGAATGCGTGGCGTTAAAAGGCTTATATTAGCAAAAAGGGAAAAGTTAATGAATATATTTCAATCTCTGTAACCACACAGCCATCCTCATTTACCTCCTGGAATATATGAGCAGTGCTGCTAGAAATTGGGACTGTGGTGTACTGTACGTGTTCTCCAACAGCACACTTAAACCAGCCTTCACAATCCCTTATCCAGTCCATCGTCTCTGGTAATGCAGAGGGCCCGTTTGAGTTTGACTTTATATGAACATCACATTAAAATGATCATGATACTACTGCAGCTTTTTAGAATGAAAGCCGTCAAGAAACGTCCAGGTCAAAACCAAAAGAAAATAGCATTTTATATTATCACCCTTTTTTTCTTTTTTTTTGCATTGTGACTTTATTTTCAGGACTAATTTAACCACATTTAACCCCCCACCCCAATATATATATATGTATATACTAGTAGTATTTATAGATCATGGTAGCAGTCTGTTTTAATTAATTATTTGTAATTATTTTTTAATTAAATTGCTTTGTATATATTACATATACTGTATATACGGAGACTATTTTGCATTAAAGTAACTACGTTATACTGTAAAATAAGCTTCATTTGTCCTGAAAATATGTCACAATGCAATACAACGGTCCTAGTAGTAGACTAAAAAGAATATATTTTAAATATTAAATATATTAATTATTTAATTAAAATAAATTCTCTGATTTTTAAGATGTAATGGACGCCTCTTCGTGAGATTCACCCAATACTCTGTCTAAGCTTTTATTAATGTTTTGGATGCTAATGTCTCCACCATGGGTTCTTAATAAGCTGAACCAGCCAAATGTCATTGCTTGTCCTCCATCTATACTGTAGGTCTGGCACCAGTTAAACCAGCACTAACCAGCCTGGACCAGCAAGGAAAATTCATGCAAGAGAGAGAGGAAGGGGAGGGGGTGCTGAAAAGACATTGGTGAGGAAGACAGAGAGATTGAAAGGATGGGGGAGGTGAGAGAATGGACGAATGGAGCGGTCTTGGGGAGAGGGTTCACAGGCTAGTGCCTACTTGGAAATCAGGTTGGTTAAAATTCTGCCTGCATACAGTAAGTGTGAATTGGAGAGCCGTCTCATCTAAGAGTGCTAAGGCTTTCCTCACAGAGTGCCAACAGCTGGAAATGTTCATGTCAGCTCTAGTGAAAGGCCTTCCTGTGTTACTATAGTAATGCACACACGTTTTGTAAAGCAGAGGAGAGTCATGCATGAAGACACAGAAAGATACTGAAAGGGATGTCAGAGCCATAACACATCTTTACATGGGCGTTTCTTCAACTTTTGACACTTGTTCTACATCCAAGGAGTTGCTATTTATTGTAAATTATTATCAATCGCAGGTTTCATGTTTCTTCACAACATTTGGTCCCACTTTATATTAAGTGGCTTTAAGTACTACTTACATTGAAGTTACTACTTTGAGACAATGGACTTATTATGTAGGCTACATACATGTTTTTACATTGTACTTATATTTTGAAAAAACCTGCATGTAATTACAACTGTAATTAATTGATGTAATTACATTTGTAATTACACAGTTGACCGTTCCCTTACACCTTAACCTACCCTTAAATCGACCCATACCACCACACCTGTCCCTACCCTTACCAGTATCACACCTCAATAGCAGCAAAAGTGTTTTACAATACAACCTGAACACAATAAGTACATTGTACTTATTTTTCTATGTAAGTACATAGTACTTAAAGCCACTTAATATAAAGTGGGACCCAACATTTTATTTTTATCTACAACTCTTGTAACTCTTGTTACTTTTGAATGCCTCATGTATAAATATTTTTTTTATTGTTTTATGTGTTGTTTAACCAGCCTTCCAAACTTGAAATATATACAATGTTTGTAAATTTTGTCCCTAATAATAATATATATATTTTTTTAATCTAACTGTACTTGTTTAAGTCAGTGAAGCACTTGAGATTAAATTTAAAGGTTGTATCAGTGATTTCAGGCCCAAAAAAGGCCGAAACATAAATGATCACATTCATCTTATCTTTCCTAACGATCCGCTAGCTGCCCGCCCCATAAGCATGCCGTCCAGCCATGCATGAGCGCAAAACCACACAAAACCCGCCCCTGTCTGTGATTGGTTGAAACCCTGTTTGTTTTGGTTTTGAGTGGTGGTTGTACCCATTTGTTTTTGTGTGCAGATCTCAGAGCCTAGGCTGCCTACAGAGACGCGGTTTTTGGACGGCATGCTTATGGGGCGGGCAGCTAGTGGATCGTTAGGAAAGATTAGATGAATGTGATCATTTATTTTTGGGCCTGAAATCCCTGATACAACCTTTAAGACCTCAATCAAGGTAAATATCAACTTCAAGGTAATTATCAATATACAAAATATCTAATTTAGCCAAGGTGTAACTTTTTGAAATTATTCAAAGAGTGTGAAATTGCCACTATGAAGACAAAAACATTTTTTTTTTTTTTTAAACTGTAATTTATATCAGAGTCATTTGCATTCGTTTGGGAGTGTCCAACCCCATGTTCAATTCAGTCAAAGGTGTATGCATTTGATTTATATATTTTTGAGATGCGAGGATAGATTGTGATTTCTATGCTGTGTTTTTTTGTGCTCTGCCAGCAGAAAACAGCAGCTCATTTTGTTGGCTTGAGTTTGTTGCCTAATAAGAATGCTTAAATAATGACCTGGAGAGAGCCGTTGTCCTCCTAGGAGGCCTGTGCTGACGTGCTGACTTTTCACTCAACTCCAGTAAAGTCTGACATCCTGGGGTTACATGGTGAGCGCTGATCTAGATTTAGCTGTGCTTGCCAGAAAATCTCCCTATGATCCTTGCAACAGCAGAAAATGGTTTCTTCTAATAACACCATTGCAAACATTCATGTCTATTAATGGACAAGACCTAAGCATCCCCACAGCCTTTCCCTGTTTTTTCCCCACAATGCTCTTGTGCACATGTTAATAAAGCTGGAGTGCTTCTTCTGGAGCTTTGCACCTTAGTGCCAGATCTAAAGCTTGTGATTCTGTGATGCAATAAAGTGTGTAATTAATTTCTGATACAGGTACCAACTCCCCTGGATTCATCCCGCTCTGACACTCCAATAATATCATCACTAAACATCAACCCATAAAGGAATATTCCAGGCTCAGTTCAAGTTAATCAAAATCAACAGCATTTGTGAAATAATACTAAATTAATTTAGACTCCCTTCTTTTCTAATAAAAAGAGAGAAGCAAATATCAAAAGCTACTGTGAGGAACTTACAATGAAAGTGAATGGGGTCAATTTTTCAAGGATTTAAAAGCAGAAATGTGAAGCCTACAATATTATAAAAAGCACTTTCATCAATTATTTTCTTAAAACGTGTGTATCTAAGCTGTAAAGCTGTTTAAATCATAATTTGTATAATAATTTAGGGTTTATGGAGTTGCATTGTCATGACAATGAAGGAACTTCACACAGGACAGGTTAGTAAGTGATTTTTTCACGTGAAAATTGTTACATTTACAAATTGGCCTCATTCACTTCCATTGTAAGTGTGTCTGTTTTAAATCTAAAAGGGACCATTCTGTCATAATTTACTCATCCTCAAGTTGTTCTGAATCTGTATGCAGTTCTTTCTTCTGCTGAACACAAAAGAAGATATTTTGAAGAACGTCGGTTGCCGAACAGTTGATGGTCCTTATTGACTTCCATAGTGTGGGGAAAAAAATACTTTGGAAAGTCCCATATTCTTATTCTAAATATCTACATATTGGAATAACTTTTGGGTGAACTAGCTATCCATTTAAAGGAGCCGCCCTTTAAAAACGAAACTTTTCAAACAGAGGGTCAGAATGAAGGTTTAAAATTAAATTTTTTCCCACATAAAAAACTTTATTAACATTATAAGTGAACCTCAAGAAACATATTAAAATAATTTAAAAAAACCATAACATGATTCCTTAGTCCTACTCTAAACGTCCCGATGCAGATTTGAAGCACTGATCAGATTCCAAGTTTTTGCATACAATTTTCAGCATTTCTCACACACTAGTTCACTACTACAGTCCCATTAGTAGCAGAAAGCATAATCAAATTAACCAAAATATGTACTAACCAAATACTCATGTATGACTCAAGTTTATCCGTTCCATGAAAATCTACTTAGCTTTCTGTGGAGTTCCATTGGGTCTTTTTATTTGATAATTTGCAGTAATTACAAAATTTGTCAATGATACAGGCCTAGGCCTGTTAATTAATTAATACATTTATTTAAATTATACATTAATTGGAGGCCTAAACAGGAGACACATTAAACTTTTCGTTTGTACTATGTGTTATAAATTTGCCCAATTTAAATAGGAAAAGTTAGTTATTTTTTTCCTGTATTTTAAATGATTATTGATGTTGTGAATTTGTTTGTCTTGTGGCGGCAAACTTCCACAATGCAGAACAAATTACCGCTAAGGGGTATAAATAATAAACTAAACTAAACTAAACTAAATATGTGAGCTATTACTGACACTTTCAAATGCCAAAGGCCACCGAACAATGGAGTTGTAAATGTTTGCAACTGACATATTGTTAGGATAGGCCTACTCCTTATCTTTGCCATTCAAGCAAAAGCAAATGCAAAGGCACAAATGTGCTTTTTCCACACACTGTGAACCCATACAAAAATCATCCAAAGAATCCACACTAATAAATCATTGTATGTATACAAATCATACATTTAAATATTTTTTACCGAACTATGAAACACATATTTGAAACATGTCAAGCTATTAGGCTACTTTTTCTAAAATATGTAGGCTACCAACATTTTCAGGACAACAACATTGAACATTTCAACAATTTTCAAACTTAAGTAGTTTGAGATATATTCATAAATATATACATTTACGTTTCCATTTTATTTCCTATGTTTACCATTTTGAATATATAAAATTAAATTCATGGGGTGCAAGAGGGGCATAGCCAACAATTATTTCGAATTTAAAAGTCTGCCAAAATGATATTTCTTGTGTGTGTGTGTGTACACACAGGAGGACAACCTGTCAATCATTTCTTTCAATCATGTTTTTTGCCGACTTTTAAAATAATAGCGTTACTACAAAATCGATTAGGCTACACTCCGGTCTTCATCACATATTCATGGAGGAGTATGCCTAAAACACCAATTAGCCTATAGGGAATCAATGCCAAGTCATTTATATTACATACTAAAAAAAAAAGCGACTAGAGAATAAAGCCTACTACACCAACACCAGCAACTTTGCCAAATCTACAGTGTTGTGCTCAGGGTTCGGCTGCTCTCACCTGACTCCTCCCCTCGAGTTCGATGCGCTCGTCTCTCGGCTCTGCTCAGGCTTGTCAGTGCGGGCGAGAGCGCTGCTAAACATGGCGTCGGACGGAATGATTTTAACCAACCACGACCACCAAATCCGAGTTGGAATATTGACAGGTAAATACGAAATGACACTAGCTCCTTTTACGCCTCGTCGCTCGTGCTGGTCTGTCCGTTCACGCTGTTGCCCGCTGTTGGTAAGTTAGTCGTGCTGGTGGTGATTCCTATCAGCGAGTTCTGCCCATCTATCGCTCGCGTTCCTCGACTCATTTGTAAAAAGCTGTGCGTTTATGTATCTATATATTCTCGTATTCATTTATACTCATATGCGATAATGTATCCGGCTCTGTGAGATCTGCCTTTGGTCTGTCATGCAGCACAGCTCAGTGTCAAGACAACAGTTTGTGTGATGAATTATTCATAGCTTGTACGCAAGACATCCAAATATAATAAAGCAGATAGCTGGAAAACCCTCCTATATCTGTGAATGAACCTTCCGATCGATGCCATATGTCTGTGTATGGTCATATTAACGTGTGTGGCTGCTGAATAGTGCTGTTATGTAGATACGAGTTGATATTTGGAGTTGGTCACGCAGTGTTTTTTTTTTTCTTTTTTTTTTCTCATGGATTTCTGCACACCAGCATCTCAGCTTCGGGTTTGCTTCGAGTATTTATTTGTACACATGCATGGTGATATCTAAATATATACAGCGTCTCGTGCAATAGATAGACCCACTTAGAAATGCACCTGAAACACGACTTTCAGGGTTAACGATAATGGCTTTTACTATGCGCGAGATTAAGTAGTAGCTTATTCTCGTGTATGCATGTAAATCGCTTGCATTGATCGTCACCCCAAATTTGGCTAAAATCAGGGGAACGAAGCAGGCGCCTTCCTGTTAGATCGTTGCCGTTGCTTCCCCTCGGGAGCAGGAGGGAATAAGTGATGAGTGATGAATAGCGATGTCCGATTCGTGAACGAATGTTTTTTTTTTTTTAAGTCAGAGATCTTTATAATGAACTTGTTCACAATCACAATTAGTTCGCGAGTCGGATAGAATTTGTTCGTTAACGAGTCGAATTGGTCGATTGTATTAGCGACTCTGACTCACTAACTAATTGATTCGAAAACAGTTTTTCCCACTTGTAAATAATGTTCCGTAAATAAATGAAAACTTGATTATATGAACGTTTTTTTCAACATCCATGATTATGCAGTCCCATTAGCGAAGTTTCTGCGAAATTTTGCAAGTGTGATCTATTGTCAATATATAGCAATCGCTTTTAAACCAAGCAGCTCTCTATTGGTCCACACTGAAAACTTGTGACCAACTTGAACCCATTGTGAAATCTGTGTGAGGAAATCTTTTGCCCTCATGTGAAATTCCTCTTTGCACTGATTCCACGAACAACAATAAATTTGATTACATTAAGTTAGAGTTATTAAAATCACCCTTATTAATAACACTAACTTAATGACAGTTTTATAAAACTATGTGGCTGCATGGTTTTATTGAACATTTTAGAGCATGTAATGCCACACAGTAATGTCACGGGTCACATGATGATTTAAAAGAATCGCTGAATCATTTTTTTAACTGGTTCTTTGTAACAAACTGTTTAAAGGAACCGATTCATGTAAATGAATTGGACTTGGATCACAAGTGATGAAATGCACACACTGACTGAATGCAAATGTCAATGACTTTGCAGTGTGTCACATGTTCATGACATTCTTTTCGGCGTGCTTCTGCAAGCCTATTCCGTGAGCACGAGTCTCTGAGCTTGTTGCGAGGGGGAATGGCATAAAACAGTGTGGGAATCCCCCTCCCCCACCACACACACACACACACACACACACACACCCCTGTATAAGCATGACTGCTGGCTGAGGGTGCTGTCCACTGTCTTTTTTGGTGCTGAAATGCTGTCAGGCTCATATTTGTGCTTGTCGCAACGTTTTTCTCAGCTATGTGGAGCCGTAACAGAAATATATTTGAAAAGGTGAGAGGGATTTTCCTGAGGACATTATAAGCACCCCCCTTTTCCCCTTTCTCTTATACTAACATCAGCTGATCTAGTCCATCATTAGTCGCAGTCACGGCAAACCCTTCTAGGAGATTGGTTAGCATGCCAGCACTGTGTAGGGGCATTTCGTGGAAGCGCACGCTTATTGATGAGGAGCTCTGTGTGTGTGGAATTGTGTGTGTGTGTAAAGGAGGTAGGGAGGGAGCAAGAGCGAGTATGGATGCCTTAGAGTGAGATGAAAATGGGACCAAACACAAAGAAATACGAAACGTGCATACTTAATAGTGAGCGAGTGACACATCACCATTTCTAATCAGTTGTGCATTGACAGGGCAAAAACCCTTTGACCCCTTGTTTTAGATGTTGTAAATTGGTATAATAGAAACATAACTGGGGCTTCCAAATTAATAGGTCTCCAAACTGATGCAAAAAGAATTTAAATTAGAAAGCATTGATTTTGTGCTATTCAAAGTTGATTTGTTTTGGTGTTTATTTTTGGGGTGGCAGTCGAGACATGCTCTGCTGATATCCGATTGGTTTCCAGAATGTTATTGTTCCGAATGCTGTCTGGTATTATGAATGTTTTACATATAACATTCATAGCCTGGAACATTTTAGGGGGGAAAGGGAAATAATGAATGCATATATAGGACAAAATGGAGAATTCTCATGAGTCTCAAGGTTTTGGTTGAATGCTGAGCTCAAAGGCTTGAATTTTTGGAAGGGTGTTGCTTTTGGTTTTTATAGAATGGCAAAATATTTGTTTGTCCTACAAACCGCCTCCAGAAGGGGATTGTGATTTTGGACCAAATTTGACGTGTTGTAAATGCCATATATTTACTGCATTCATCAGGTTTGCTCAACCAAGCGTTTTTCATTCTGATTGCTTGAGCTGTAGTTGTGCATGCTATGGAGGGTTAGACACATCTATCGGCAAGTCGTTGGTTGCTTTTTGATATCGGATACATGAAATAACACATAGAGAAAAAGCCCAAGCTTTTAGATCATTTCCTCTCCAGCTCTCATCTTTCAATTCAAAGGTGCCAGCATCAGAGTTACATTCACGGCTGTGGATGCTGTCAGGACTTGTCTCTGAGGTGTTCAGAGTGATCCTCCCGTGTGGGCAGGGCTCCTCCTTCTGAACAGCTGTCGTACTTCAGCGAATAAACTGAAGTCAGGTACATGCCTGTCATTGATGGGCTTTATTTCCTAAAACACAGGAAAGTTTCCAAATGGGTTTTACTTTGTATGGATCCCTGTGGAAGACATGCGGGAAAAAATAGATATTGTGGCCACAAATTAAGAATTCTTAAAATGACTATAATAATACTCAATGTGTTACAACAATATTACCACAAGGTGGCACTCTCTAAACCAAAACATCAGCTTAGTTGTTAAATATATGGCCAAGTTGGCCCCACACATAACATGGAGGGAAGAAATACAAGATATCATGGCCAATCATTACCATGACTTAATTCATTATCTGATTTGAATTAAGCTAAATCGTAGCCACGATTTGACTAAAATGAAGGAACGAATTAGTACAATGTGGCCAAGATTAACCTAAAATGAAAGAACGAATGAATAAGACTTTCCCCCTTGTGTTGTGTGTGGGGCTACGTGACTTTGGTTTGCTTTGGTTTACGTGCCAGATATTTTACCATTAAACTGAAGTTTCGATTTAGAGAGCTCCACTTTGGCGTTATTTTGATACAACACTTTGCGTATTATAGCGTGCCACAGAAATGAATACTAAATTAGTTTGCATAACTTTAATGTTTTGAAATAAGATCTGTGGTAACACAAGCTTAAGATATTTTCACGTTTTTTTCTATGACTGTAAAATACATCAGAATTACCCCCTTGTGATTTATTTAAGCTTTTAGATGTCTTGAAAAAGGCGGTTTCCAACAAGTGGCGAAACAGGACTACAGAGGCCATTGAGGACATTAAACATCATCATGCCAAACAGATAAACTCATCTACTCACTAGTCGGCTTTTACAGCCTTCGTAGTTTACACCTCTTAGTGGGGGTGTTGAAGTCATGCGATCGTGGAGTAGTTCTTTATAGCCTAACTTTAGATTTTTACTTCTGGCGATTGCATTAAGGCTTTAAAATGACTAAAAGTTGTATTCATTTGTGAAGATGAAGACATGCAAGTATCATAAACTTTTGTTGGCCGCACAGAGATTATTTTCTGTAGTTGTCCAAAAGTCAATGGAAAATAATTCGATTGGCTTTTTGTCGAGGGAACCAGGGTGATGCTAACTTCTGGGTTGGCCTACAAAAATGTTGTCCCTGCAGCACTCTATTATAGTCACAACTCTCTGTTATAGCAATCATTTAAGTACCGTAATCGTTGTACTGAATTTTTTATCATCAAAGTGTTGCATTTTTTTACATCTCTAGTCACCAGTAAGCTGCTCCTGTCTTGAGATCCACCTTCAGATGTAGTTCCTCAAGGCCATTGTGGTGTCAGAGCATGTTAGCACCCTTGTGAAGGGTATCTTTGTGCTAACACTCAAACAGCTCTCCAAAAGTTTACACTTCAAGTCCCTTTAACACCTCCAGAAACCCTCCAGTGGTGAGGGAGCAGACACTTGAATAGCAATTGGGAACTCATGTGCCAGACTTATAGGCAATAGAGGATCTTGTATTTGAAAGACATGGTCCTCTGCCAAGATCTAATCTCAGTTCTACGTCAGCAGTTGCCATTAATACGCCTTAATGAAAGATAGTATAGATGTCAGTCCCCTGGTATCGTTTTGAAGCCATCAGTATTAAATTACAAGGGCATAATTTCACAGGTGTTAAAAATTCAGACAAGATCAGCCCCGCAGAACACAGATAACAAAGCATTCTGGTCAGTGTTCTCAGAACGGCTCGTATGCTAGATATCAAATCAAAGCTAAAGGCAAATGTGCAGCTTTTATGCAGTGGTTTATGCGAATGCTCCTGTCCATGGCGACATGGATGACATTTTTGTGGATTTATACTCATCGTTTTCTGACTGTAGTTGCCCTTTGGGGATGTAGAGGACAAATGACTTCAGAAAGATGTATATATACATTTATAGTAGTCTAGGTTTGTCGTTACTATAGAAGCATATGGGTGCGTATTTTTAAAGATCACTGTCGTTTTTTTCAAAGTTAATTAGGATGTTGAAAGACTTTGGACCTACAGTGACTTAATACTATATCATTCCTGAGGCATTTTGCCATAAAAAGCACTGAGCTGCAAGTTTTACATGTATCTGGTAACAAAGCTGTCATACGGCGCAACCATCGAAAGCAGTTCTCTTTCTGGTAACTGCATTATGCTGAAGGTATCTTCAGTTTAGCGGATTATTAATCTATTCCATCGAGGGATTTCTGTCCAGATGTGGGCGAGATGAAATTGCATGCTCATGATAAATCCACTGCAGTTGTTATCTGCATATGTTTAGAGCTCAGATCTCTCAGCATGGGCACAAGAATTTCTTTTTGAAGCGGATTATCTTTGAATCATCTCTCTGCCGTTTAGAGAGGCATAGCTAGTACTGAGATATACTTAATGTAAGTCTCGGCTATAGTGTAACCCCATGGCAATGATGTATTCTTTGAAACACCTAAGGGGGCCCACTTAGTCCAACTAGAACAGACAGAAATGAAATGGAAGGTTCTCTATGCAAGTACTATTCACAAAATTTACAGTTAAATGTTAGGATGCTCATTATTAAGATAAATTATTCTTTATGGCTTTTATTTTACATTAAGACACTCTTTCATGCAAAGTTATTTTGGTTATTATTTTACATATATGCTTGCTTGGGTATTATAATATGATTACAAATTATTCATTATTTTTGCAAATGTTTTACATAAAGACATTCTGACATGCAAACATATTTTTATTTTGGCTCTTATATTACAAAGACGTGTGCATATAAAATGTATCTTTTTTTATTTCACATGATTATGCAAGCAAATGTTTTTGACAAATAAAAAGCAAAAAGTTATTTTGCATGTAAGCATGTCTTTTTTATTTTACATAAAACATGCTGACATGTCAAATTATTTGGCTCTTATTTTACATAATTTTGCATTAATGTGTGTCAAGTAAGAGCTAAAATAAAGAATAATCTTGCATGCAAGTATTTATTTATTTAATAATAATTTGAATAGTTTTGCATAAATATGCTTAACATAAACATTCAAACATGAAAATAGTTTATTGTGGGTCTTATTTTGCATAAAACATACTTGCATGCCAAATTATTCTTTATTTGGCTGTTTAATGTAAAGAGCCAAAAATAAAAACTAATTGTGCATGTGAGCATGCTTTCGCAAAAAGATTATTTTTATTATTATTTTTTTATTATTATTTTATTTCGGGGGCTAATTACATAGGTACAAAATGACCAGTGTATAATGTCCAAAATTGTTTTAACATTTTTTTTCATTACACATTGAAGACTTTTTTTCTCAAGAAGGACACCTGTCTCTGAGATCTCCCGCGCTGCTATTGGTTGACGTAAAGTGACTGACAGCTCTCCTGTCCTCTCGCAGTGTGTTCCAGCATGGTTGGCTCAGAGGCCTGCCTCTATTACCACACCACAAGCTTCATTCATAAATGCGTAATGGCTCATGAACGTGTTGGCTCTGTGTCTGTGTCCTGCTGGGGATTTGGAGCAGTGGGAAATATGATCCAGCAGGACATTTATACCATGCCGTCTAGCCTATGCTTCACTTCCCACTTACACTCAGAGTGTGTGGAGAGTGTGTGAAGTCATTGCAGATGGTATATTGTGTGTTTTACACACACAGTGTATGTGACCCTCATGCACCCAAGTTTAATTTGTTTGAAGTAAAATCTGAAATCTTTTAATTCTCTTTCTTGTATTATTATATAGGCTAAAGGATGTCTGATGTCCATTAGCAGAAGTGCTAATAGACCTTGATTTATGTCCATGTTCCATAAAGTTTTGTTGTGACATTTTTCAGAGTAAAGATAAACTTCTTTGTGTTTTTTTCTTAGTGAAGAATGTTGTCAAAAATGTTTTCTTTTAGTAATTTCTTTACTATTTTTTTTACTCTATTTTTGAATTATAAGGGCTTTTCTATTTTATCTGAAATATGCACACAAACAATATATGTGTTTTTTTGTTTTGTTGGATAATGCTCAGCCCTGATGATAATTCATAATTCATTTTTATTTTTTTTGTATGCTATAGTGAAATATTGAGTGGTCCAATTACACGTTTAAGAAAACACTGTAAAGTTGTTTCAATATGAGCGCATCTGCTAAAAATAGTTTGTCTTCTATAAACATCTATGTAAAAGAGAAACGGATTTTGCTTATTCATAAGATATTTGTATGCTCAAATGCTCCAGAGATCCATTTATGACAATATATCAGCTTAAGTGCCTTACAAGATATACTTTTTTTTAATAATATATATATATATTTGATATAATAATAACTTTTAGTTCAGCAAACTCGTTCTTTCAGCTCTTAATGATCAAGAAATGACCTTTGCCCTCCTCTGTCCCATGATGCCCTGAGTGCTGGCCTTGAAATGTTGGATTTTTCACGCTGGCCTCCTGACTGCTGATTAAATGGACCTCTGAAGGGGTTCATGGCTGGTCATATATTTATCATGCTCCACCATTAGAGTTCAGAGACTAGCCCAGATCACGAGACACACACACAAACAAACAAAGCAGTGTTGCGCACCAATTAAAAATCAATGATATAAATACCACGTATAGGAATGTGTATAAAACGAATGCATGCACAAGGATATTCTAGCGCAGTGGCTGAAATACAGCACTGTTTGATAGTTAGCACAGCAGAGGCTGAAAATGAGCATGATAATCCTCATGCAGTTTTAATCGGCCTTTAATCATTACTCTCATTACACCCCTCCACTGTCAACGGCACTCCAAACACACTTCTGTCCAACGCTAGACACATACAACCCTGAATACATAAGAGAAAGCCTGTGTGTTTGTGGAATAGATTGAGAACATGGCTTGGTTATGGCTGTGTGATTGTATTAATTGTGTAGTTTTTATTGTTCCTTAATAATGCTGGCTGATTTTTAAAAAAAATTTTGTGATATTTTCATGGTTGTGAGCATGTTACTAGTGATGTGAACGTGTACACGTGTTTGTATTCAGGGAGCTATTCTCACCGCACCAGCCCCATGGAGCAAGGCCTGACACGGTTCGTATTGTTTTCCGTTTAATCGCCATAAAAAGCGCATCAAAATTTTTAGCTCCAGGCAGCTCTCTAAGCTGTTTATTTTGCCTTTCTGTTTGCATATCTTATATCACAGCCATACGTGCCCATATTATTTGTTAGACTGAAAAAGGCTATCCGTTTATCAGCTTGTTTAGAATCTGTGGCCGGGTGAATAAACTGCTTAAGGCTTTCACAACCTAAAGGATTTTTAAAATCTTATCAGATTTTCAAAATGTGAGAGACAGCAAACATGACAATAAAAAAAAATCATAGATTTAACAGTTTTGTTTCTATAGCATGTGGAGTGCCAAGACTGCACACCACACACTAACAGATTCCATTCACAAACAACAAGATTCCCAACTGTGAACACGGGAAATCTCGCAAAATCTCTCATGGTCAAATGTACATTTGGAGTACACAAACATGGGAGACAACAGGCAAGAAGAAATGAAAATACTAGTGTTTGGACTGCTTTTTACAGCTCACTTTCTGATTTGGTATAATTTCATTCCAAGTGGCAATCTGTCTTTGGGGTTCCCCTCACACAACAGGATTTCTGATCGTAAAAATTCAACATGTTGGCGATTTACGACTTGAGATCGGACGGCCCGACGTTCTTCAGAGCAGATTCAATCACTCTTAACACACATCACACTACAGGAAAATCTGATAAGATAATCAAAGATCATCAAGATACTTAGGATTGTTGAAGGGGAGAATTGGCTCCAATTGAATTGGTCCAAAATCGGCTCGGTTATCTTGTAGTGTGTGGGTGCCTTAAGACTAGTCTTACAAGTTATGGCGGGCGTACACCAAAGGATTTTCACAGTCCCAGACTAAAGACCGGCAGTCTTTAGGAATCTTACTGGAGTCTCGGCGCGCTCCCGTCGTCTCAATCGTTAAATGTGAGGTGATAATCTGCAGTCGGTGACCCGATTTATGCCAGTCTTTCTCTAGTCTTTCATATCAAACATGTTTGATATTATCGCAAGTCCTAGCGTAGTCATAGTGACGTAAAACAATCAACAACCAATAAAATCTTTCTCAGAAAACTGGAAACAGGAAGCCATCAGTCACAACAAAGAAACTTGTCGACGGACGTGGAAACACAACGAGCGCCAAGTAGGCGAAAATGGACCATGGATAAAGAGGAGCCCCTTGTCGAGCTGTGGGCAGAGCAGCCGTGTCTTTTTGATGTAAACTGCCATTCATACCACCACGACAGACAGAGTGGAAAAAGAAAAGAAGTCAGTTATCTGGTTAAAAACCGGTTGCTCCCGGACCGTGCCGCGGTTCGCGTGAATGTGAAAGCAACACGGACTCGGGTGCGCACTTGTTCAGGAAGTAAAGTAACTGCGCATGCGTTTTAGCTTATTGTGATGTATTCAGTTAAATAAAACACTTGTAAGGGATGATAGTGTTGATGATTTACCTTGGATACGAGCGAGAGTGAGCCTGCAGTGTATTCATGCATTGCGCGTGGGATCAGGAGTCAGGGCAACAAAGTTGAAAATCCACTGTCTCCTCAAAAGAGTCCGTTTGCAAGCAGCAGAAGTCCACTTTATGTGACACACGCACAGTAAACCTGTATTGTTCACTCAACTGCACATAATAGCAGCGAATTAATAAAAGAAAAAAAACAATATTGACCCGCGTTCTGTTTTCTATCATGCGCCGTGCACGTTTGCGATGACGTAATATGCCCGCAAACGCACCAGGGTTCAATAGAATCAAGCTGACTGTGAAACCAGACCAACGCTGCGGGGGCACAAACACGCTCTGGCTCGGACCGCAGCAAACGAGCCCAGTGTAAAAGCCCCCTTAAATCACAGCTGAGCATGATGGGAGGAATTTGGTGGGAATAAAAAGCTAAAATAATTTAGTTGTAGTCTTGTAAATAGTGTCACTACAAGATTCAGTGTTTGTAAAATCTTTAGTCTGAGACTAAAAACTGTGAACCCAAGTCTTTAGATGTGAGCTGATAATCTTATAAAGTCTTTTCTAAATATTTTCAAAGTCTTCAGGTGTACGCCCAGCATTAGTCATCTAATTTGTTTTCTTCAAGACTGGTCATAGCCTAACTTTTTTTAAATCAAAAAGGTTGATTGGTCTAATTTTAATCCAAAAAAGTAAGACTGATTAACCCTAACTTATTGCTTAGACAGTCTTAACATAGCGGCTATGTTTATGCAACCAGTGTCCTGCCCAGTGTGCCTCAAACAGCTTTGGCAAAATCTGCGCCCAGTGCAGATGTGTTGGATGGGTTTATTATAATGCTGGGTACACACCTAAAGATAATCGGGCTGATTTTGGGCCGATTTTCCCCCCTTCCGACAATCCTAGGTATGTCCCGATTATCTTGATGGTTCTAAAGATTATCTTATCAGATTTTCCTGTGGTGTGAGGTGTGTTAAGAGTGTCCGAACCTGCTCGGAAGAACATCGGAGCCGCCCCGATCGCGAATCGTAAATATTCAACATGTTGAATATTTACGATCAGAAATCCTGATGTGTGGGGGGAACCCCGAGGACAAACGCGTGCACGCTCTGGAGATTATCACGTGAAACGAAACAATATCCAATCAGAAAGCGAGATGATGGAAGACGGAAGCATAACAAACGCAGTCATGGCCAGCACAAAGTGTTAAACCTACCATAATAGACTGGAAAAGAAGAGATGGTCAGAAATAGTTTCTGCAATGTTATTACCAGGTAGCTAACCAAATAGCAACAGAGTAGATTTTTTTAAATGTGTGTGTGTGTGTGTGTGTGTGTGTGTGTGTGTGTGTGTGATTGTGTTCTGGTTTGACCTACATTATGAGGACCCATATTCAAATGTAAAAATGCTGAAAGTTTTCTGTGTTGGATAGGTTGGGGCTAGAAAATGTAATTAGCTCAGTAAAAAAAAACATTCCATATAAGGATAGGTGTACCAGTACATATAATGTGTGTGTGTGTGTGTGTGAGAGAGAGAGAGAGAAAATTAACCATGGCTTTATTATAGGCGTATTGAACATTTGTAATAACAAATAAATAGTTAAGAATTTTTCTTAGCAAACCTATGGTTAATTTGTGGTTATCATGGTTTAACTACAATATCCATTTTTTATTTGTATAGTAAAACCATGGTAATTTTTTATAAGGGGAGAGAGACAGGGCCAGTGTGTGTGCATAACAGAACATCTGAGAAGGTCACTAAATTCCCACCGTCTCCACGACTTTACCTAAACCCTTTTCTTTTTTTCCTCGTACATTTTCTGTGAAAATCATTCCAAACACTATCATCGCAATTTCTTCCTGCATATTGTCCACCATGCTTATTCTGAAGTCTCACGAGATTTTACGAGATTTCCTGTGTTTACAGTCAAGACTCAGGTTGAAAATCTGTTAGTGTGTGTGGTGTGCTGTCTTTGTCACATCATGGCCCTCCACACACTATAGGAGCAAAACGGTTCAATCTAGGATTTTTTATCCTCATGTTTGTGGTCTATCACATTTTGAAAATCTTATAAGATGTAAAAAAATCTTTTGGTGTGTACCCAGCATAAGAGAGACACTTGTGTTGGCTCTAGTTTTATCATATTCAATTGCTGACACATAGCAACACAGCTAAAAGTGAAACTTGCCTAATTTTTCCTGTTGAGACATGCATACATCATTGCAGCTCCTCTCTGTATCAAACAGCTCATTTAGTTCCTGTTTGATGAAGCTCCTCCTTCCGAAATATGAAATATGCTCTGATTGGTTAGCTGGCCCAGTGTGTTGTGATTGGCGAACCTCTTAGAGTGTGTTCTGGAAATGTTACGCCCCTTAGGCCTTACCATAACCGGCCGTGTGTTTCATCTGCTCAGGTGTAAATATTAACAATGGCATCAATTTTGCTGTACCAATTCGACCCCTATTTAGACCCTGAACACGCGGATTGTGCAGGACCTTTGCAAGCACAGATTTTACAGGACGTTTCAGAGTGGTAAGTTCCTAAGGATTGGAGAACAGACAAAAGCTAAACACTACATCAACACTGTAATGTTAACTAGCAGGCTAGAGGAGTCAAACAGTTTGCTTTGTTTACATCAACAACGTAAAACTTATAATTGGAACTGTTAATAGAAAACAACACTTAAAAAAAAAATTTGTACCGTCAAAATGGGAATTGCTCCATCTTTCAGGAGAAGCTTTTGTGCGTAGCCGACATTGTACTCTCTTACTGTGCGTTCACACCGCCGCCGGCGAGAGCGTCAGAATTCGCTCATATAAGTTCATATGAAACTTCTTTTAAAATAAATGAATTAAAAAATGAATTGTTGTTGTTATTATTATTTATAGGCTATATTTAAAAAGTTAATGAAAGAATATTAAACTAAATAAAAAGTAAATAAAATGTTAATAATAAAAATATAAAAAAATAATACGATAATTTATTTACTTAGTCACTTTTAAATCTAAATTATAAATGTATATATTTTTTGAACGCTTAGTGACAAATCGATTGGGCCAGCAGAAAAAAACATCCTTATTGTTGATGCCTGAACAGCTTGGTTATATTCCGGGAACACTTCTCACAGTGAGGTAGAAACTGTATCAGTAACAGTACAAGAGGCCCATATGGTGGAAACAGACTGTGTGAGAGAGAGAATCTGCCAAAGTGTCTCAGTAATGATCTCTTCTCTTAAACATGCCTTCCCATCTGAATGTGCCTGTGTTCTGTTGGCTCGTGTCTGGATGAATAATTTAACTCGAGCCTTATCTGGACACAGTGTGACTGCAGCGTCTTAGATAATAGAATACAGACATTAATCACAGACCCCCTTCACCTACGGCTAAAGGAACCCCCGGAATTCACCGCTGATCAAATGGACATGCTTCTCTCTACGTGTGTGTTTCAGAGCACATGTGTTTCTGTGTAGGCATTACTTCAGAGGTGTGTGTGTTTCAGAGCACATGTGATGTGTTTCTGTGTCGGCATTACTTCAGAGGTCTCTGTGAGTGCAGTGCCTGTCCTGAGAAAGGCAAGGTTATGTTTCTTTCTGCATTCTTTGATGAGTAGAAAGCTCAGATCTTTCCAAAAACCATTCAGTGTGAATGTGTAGGTCTACTTGGAACTGAAACTGCAAACATTTGGCTACCACCACCACCATTATTATTAATTATTGGGGTGTGAATCCCAAGGATCCCGCAATACCGTCATAATCTTCATATTTCTCGGGTCATATTGCAGTTGTAGCCTCTTTAATATGCAGAAATACGGAAAGTGTTACAGAACATCAAGACTTATTAAATTGCAATAAGGCTTTCATATAGCATCTCTTAAAAATGGCATTTTTCATATCAGGCTTTTGTTTCTCTTTAATGCTGTTAAAGGTGAAATGAATCCAGGCTCTCGGTGCGGATGTAGAATGAGACTTCTTTAGTTTGCGCAACCGTACTACAATAACTTCCGACCGCTCTCAAATAACCGAAAGCAGTGCAATTTGTTTTGATTTAACAACAAATGCTAATTAAAGCATTGATGCTTGGCTTGCTTCAGAGTGGCAATTCTGTATTATAATGAAAAATTAGTGTACGATGATAATAATAATAATATATTCAATTGATTTAATTTTTTCTCTAATAATGAAACAAGTCTGAGTCAGTTTCTGTATATTGGTTGAAGTGGACCTACTTAAAAAAAAACAACAACAAAAAAAAAAAACACTTGGTAGTATAACATACCGGTACATAATGAGATCTCTGATATGATCTTAGCACTGATGCGTTTTGGTGAGAGGGATTCACAAACTCCTGCAGGAGCGGAGATGAGTCCGCAGACATCTGTCTTAAGAACTCAACTTCTCCCAACTCTATCGTCTTAATTCATGCTATCTCTCTGCTTTACTTCATTTTCTGTCTTTCTTGTGATTGTAGACGGGCAGCTTTGGATCATTAGTCCAAAGCAATAGTGCTTTTGAGATCTTCCTGTTCATCATGGGTGATCCCAACTACCTGGACATATCAGACGCAATCACTCTTTCATTATTCACAAAACACACCAATCCACAAAGTGAATGAAAAGAGCACCTTTAAGTCAGTGTGGTGTGTGAGACCCAGCGAGTCGTTCTGCAGCAGATCAGATTAAGCTTCCGATTCGGATGCAGAGCTGGATTGTGGGATTACAGCTACACATTTTGGAGCAGACTGTCTTCATCCGCAGTGTCAGTCTAGTGAAGTCTCCAAAAGTCAAGTATATTTATATAGCGCTTTTCACAATACAGATTGTATCAAAGCAGCTTCACAGTATCAATCAAAACAACATAACAATGTTCGTTTATTAGTGGAAAAAAGACATCCATGTTTGGTAGAGATCATCAATGGTATTAATGATTGGATAATTCATTTGAATATCCCCAACAAGCCAAAGGCAACAGTGGCAAGGAACCGAAAAACTCCTAATCAAAACTCCATCAGATGACCCAATGGAGAAAAAAATAAAACCTTGGGAGAACCCAGGCTCAGTCGGGGGCCAGTTCTCCTCTGGCGTTTATGAACTAGAGGCTGGATTTACAGTAACTGTAAGATAAAAATGTATATTAATGCCTGGCTGAATAGATGCGTCTTTAGTCTAGTTTTAAACTGGGAGAGCGAGTCTGAGCAACGGACAATATCAGGAAGGCTATTCCAGAGCTTCGGAGCTAAATGTGCAAATGCTCTCCCTTCTTTGGTGGATCTGGATATCCTAGGAATGACCAGAAGCCTCGAATTTAGTGAGATCTTAAAGAGCGCGATGGATTGTAGGGCGATAGAAGATCAGTTAAATAGACTGGAGCTAAACCATTTAGGGCTTTATAAGTCAGAAGCAATATTAATACGGAACTTTATAGGTAACCAATGAAGTGATGTCCCCAAAAAAGATTTTTACAAATTGGTCTGCAAACTTGGGCTGTGTTTGAAATCGGCCCCTAAACCTTTTAATAGGGCACTATTTGAAGGGACAGCCATTTGGTATCCAAAACCATAGTGGACGTTATGGCATTGGAACATTTTGGTGGCATTTTGGGGTTATTGAAACTACAGTTATTGTAAATACATAATAGTAACATGAACTGTTAATTAAAATATGACAACTGCAATCATCCTTCAATGATGAATTGAATAAACATAGCCTACATACCTGCATGCAAAAGTCTTTCCAGCTTACACATGATGTACCAGTTACTTAATTTATTGGTATTTTTTGGTAATTCCATGACTTACTAATTGACAACATAACTATGACATTGCATGCTTGTAATTTCTTTTCTTTTGCATTTTATTTAGAATGAATTGATACTATATAGCGCACAACAATGCATTTGCACATGCAAATGAAGAGTGCACGCTATGAGAACAGTATAATGTCTGACAGGACTGGAAAGTTCGCTTTTTTGAGGTGTGAGACTTTTTGTGTAATAAGAAGTTACAAAAATAACATTCGAATAATGCACTAACATATACATATAGCCTGACAACATCTCATCTGACCGCAGATACTGAATCGGGACAATGTGTTTTTCACAGGCACTCTTTACTTAAATTGCGTCTGACCGAAGTGTCAACATCAAAATAAAAAGTCTTGAGACTAAAAAACCTGAATTTTACGTTTGTTTCTTTGACTGCACAGTCCACGACCCACTTTACCCACCAGTCAAGAAACACTAGGCTGGAGAATACAAAATGCATTGTCAGAGTTGCGCCAAAGGAATTCCCACGTCTCGCCAAACGATGGCGCCCGAAGCTAATCCATCCATCCACTTTATAAACTGCAGGTCCAATGTGGGTACAGTGTAATATCATACAGGTATAAATTCCTTTTTAATTGTTTATTAATTTTTTTAATTACGGTTTGTACATAGTTTCCATGAAAGAGGGTTGGGGTTTTGTTGGAGCAAAACTCTGAGGAAAGTGGACCTTTAGGGAGTTTGAGAACCACTGGCTTGAAGGGTTGGTTCTAAACATTTACTCACCCCTCATGTTGTGCCAAACTTAAGTCTTCCATTTATCTTTGAAACAGATTTGTAGGTATATTTAATGATTTCTGTCAAAAGTCTATTCATCCAAAACGTTCAACAATTCAAAAAGTTCATAAATGCGTAGTAAAAGTAATCCATATGAATTAAGCAAATCAAGTTATTTCCAAGTCTCCAGAGGAGACATGAATGCTTTATATGATAAACCAATTTAATTTAGGCTTTTAATCAACACGCATACATAGAGCACATCAAACCGCTCCATTAATATGGATTGCTTTTACAACATCTTTATAAACTTGGTGTCAAATTTTTGTTTGCATGGGACTTTCCAATCTCTCAGGACAGAAATCTCTCAGGTTTTATTAAAAATGAAGAACAGAAGATGAACAGAAGTCTTATGACTTTGAAACAACATGAGGGTGAGTAAATGAAGACATAATTGAAATTTTTGGGTGAACGTTCCTTAATCGAGAAAAGATCAGAGTATGATGTTTTTTATGAGAATTAATGAGAAGCTTTGCACCCCGTCACTCTGAGGGTGATTTCAAGGCTGGTGCCTTTTATATTTTTGGGATTTTGCCACTTTTATTTTTAGAAGTAGTCGAGAGTGCATAGGAATCCATGCAGTATCCTGAATTAGCACGTCTGGCTAGGCCACGTCTCCAACACATTTCTCTATTTTAAAGGCCAAGAAGTTGTGTTGAAAGATATTAAAGAGCTCATGTGGTTTTTGTAAAGTTTTTTTCCCTCTGAGTAGCCACTAACTTTGTCAGTTAGTTTGTCAGACTCAGACTTAACCATGATTTGCTACTTGCTATTGCTATAAGGTAGATGGTAATAGGAGGAGGGACATTTTCATTCTAGAGACCATGTGATTGAACAAAAAGTTTGACATGGCCATGAGTTAGAGGTGAGAGTACACCTAAAATATTCTGTCAGTTACTCCCCCTCATGTGGTTCCGAACCTGTATGACTTTCTTTTTTTCTGTGGAACACAAAATAAGTTTTTTTTTGTTTTTGTTTTTTAGAAATCTTATTTGTCCATATAACAGATGCAGTGGTCACCCAAACTGTTTGGTAACCAGACAACAATTTTGTTCCAGAAAAGAAAAAACTGTTAATTTTAAAAGTGTGATGTTAACCGTGTTGACTTTTTGTGAGAACACTAGCATTTAGCTTTAAAGCAAACATGGCCCACAAAAGTTATTTGAATTCATTGGGTCATTTATGTTAAGTTTGACTCTTTCTTTGTGCGGTTTAATGCAAGTTTTAGCAGTATTGGAGCAAAAAGCAGTCACTTTGGTAACCTTTTTTTTTCTACAAACAAAAAAAGTGATACAGAAATGCTCTTACAATAGAGTTATATGGGTCAGTTGGTGTATTTGTCCCAAAGACTACCATTGCAAGTCCATAACTTTCTGTGCGTTTTAATCTTTACTTTCACACATTTTGTCTTTTTTTTTCTTTTTCAAAATTGATAACAGATGCTTCCCATAGACCTTAACTCATATTAAAGCCATAATATCCCTTTAAGAGGAACTCCAAAATATTGTTTTCATATGTGTTACCGTGACAGCTCTTCTCTTAATGAATGTCTTTTAGGAGAGTAAACAGTTTAGTTTCTAGTATGTGTATGTGTGTGCTTGTGCAGAAATGAGGCAAAAGTGCTAATGAAAGCACAGGGGTCATCAGCAGTGGGCTTTAAGATAATTACCAGCGTTCACAAGGGGAATAGCTGTGTGTGTGTGTGTGTGTGTGTGTGTGTGTGTTTTGTATGTAAGGGTTTGCGTCATACCTCTGTAAATCTAAATCTCTCATTCTTTGATGTCTTTTCTCTATCTTTCTTTCTCGCTCTCAGGATGTATGCTTCAT
The DNA here is from genome assembly GCA_031834385.1 of Semotilus atromaculatus. NCBI lineage: Eukaryota > Metazoa > Chordata > Actinopteri > Cypriniformes > Leuciscidae > Semotilus > Semotilus atromaculatus. Next base: position 21,855,620 of record JAULUF010000028.1, read on the forward strand.
CTTGTTCATCATTTATCTGATGCCTTTTCTTCTCATCCACAGTCTCTCGCTCTCCTCCCTAATCCTACTCTTCCTCAGTCGTTCCTTCTTCTACACCTCCGCCATTCTCTTCTCCAGTCTTCAGATCCCTTCATCATTCCCCATTGTTCTTCCTGACTGACCATCTGTCTCTATCCATCTCTGTTTGTCATTCTGTCTCTCTCTCTCTATCTTAATGTTGGTTTTTAGTTTCCACACCTTATGTAGCCTATAATATGAAGTATCTGTGTCTTTGGATTTTTAAGAAAGGCGAGTGTAAGAGCTGAAGATGACAGGAGTGGCAGGATGGAGGGATATAAAGAGACGAGTGCTGAGATTCCATGTGTGCAGCGGCTTCCTGAACGAGTCTCTCCTCAATATTTATTAGCTTGGAAATGAAATATTAATAATGGGGACAATCCCATCTCACAGATATAAAAAAAGGCCATTGGGGGGAAAAAAAAGTGGAATTATTTCACAGTAATTAAAATGGAAAACCTCACGGTAAAAACTAATTCACCTCGTTATAAGGGAATTTATCATCATTTTTATAGTTGTGATTTCCAGGTCTGGAAAAGTCACGGAAAGTAATACAATCTTAAATCATGGGTATTTCTCTAGAGAATATACTTTTTTTTCTTCTAGTAATGCTTGTCTCTATTAAATTTAATCGGCTAAATATTGCTCCTCCTAAATGTTTTACAAAACTTGTTTTACAAAAAAAAAAAAAAAGTGTAGTTTTGCAGTTTGATTGAAGTGAAGATTTTTTTGTACGGTTTTTAAACATTCTATCAGACAAATAATGCATTTACCAAATTGCATTGCGCTGATTATTTTTAATATACATTGATGAATAATTATGCCTTCAGAAATGTAACAGGGTGGTAAGTTTTAGTTTAAGTTGACATTATAAACCTCTCAAGGTCATGAAACTAAAAGATGCTGCTTATGCTGATGCTGATATATCTATACCCTTTTTAAATATAGAATATCATGGTAGCAGGGTTAATTTGTTTTAAAAGATCACCCCTGACAGTCATATAACAAGATAAATTGGGGAAAAAAATCTTTTTTAATAACAGTTAACTTTAACAAGGAGAAGTTGAAAAACAACATGAAGTGATTATTGTTTGTTGGTATGTTTAAACAAATGAAAGTTTCCAACTATTTATAATTATATCAGTTTTTATAATCCCCCATATAGTGGATTCACCCGTATCATAATTCACATAATCATTTAAGATGCGAGTGTAGTCTTGCCTATACTGTGTTTTTTTTTTTTTTTTTTTACTTTGATCGTCACTGTGAACTTGAACATTTTAAAAGTCGGACTGAAAGCACTTGCCTCTTCACAGTATGATTTATTTTCTTTTTGTGTGTGCTTGCTTTGTTATTGTGTGATCTTGCCGTTGTTTGCATGCGTGTGTGTGTGTGTTCAGTATTGAGAGATGGGCTACATTTTGCTGACTAAGTAAGTTAGCAGTGGAGCTGCTGTGTATGATGTTTTATTAATCTGCTCTGGAAAGAGAGAGACGACGAGGGCAACTTTTAACTCATGTTTTTTTGTTTGTGTTTTTCTTAATTTTTCACTCCGACTCAGATCAGGGTGGTGTTCTTATAAAGTCTGACTTTGCAGAACGTCATGATGGAATGTTTAAAGCGCATTCTGTTGGTGCAGAAGTCCAGTGAGGTCAGAGGATCTTCTGGTTGAAGTGCCTGATGTTTAGGGAACATTTTTTAAATACAATTACAGAAAATGCTTGACTTATTTACATTAATGTACTTACTATGGGAAAACCAGAACATCAGCTTACAAAAAAATGCTATTTCAAACTCTCAAGACGTTATGAAGTGAGTTTGGAGTAATAACGTGTTATTAAATGTCTTTTGTTGGACAACAGGTTTATAAACGCTTTGCATTACAAGTTTGGGAAGATGTTTGACGCCTGTTGCTCTTTCAAATGCATGTTATAAGAAATTCAAGCTTGCAGTGATTTCAGAGTTTGAGCAGCATTTACTACTGATCACAGAGCCGCTCTTCACTAACAGGCTTTGCATATATTTGTTTAATTAAAAATAAAACAAATCACATCCTTTGCAATTTCATAATCGCAGTAGGCCAAATTGCGATTTAGGTTTTATATTGATTAAATGTGCAGACCTGGCCACATAAAATGACAGCTTTAAAAACAAGCAGAAGCATCTGCCAATAGGGTGCAACCAACATTTAATAGAACAAATATTCAATCACTGAGTGGTTGCCCTAATATGGCCACACCCACCTACCTGGTTTTCAACAAATCAATTATCTTCCAGGTGAATGTTAAGCCACCTAATTAATACTCATGAGCAAGGTTCAAAACGTGTTAGGGATCATTTCTGTTTTCAAGCATGGCTAAAGATGAAAAAACTTGCTAAAGTCACATCCATGACTATTGAATAATGAATATATATATATATATATACACAGACTCTCTCTTGAAAGCCCTTTTCCTTTCTGCTCTTTTCGCATCTTTTTTCCATATCTTCCATGTTTCCAGAGCAGTTTTGGATAGTCATGAAGGTGGAGGCAGGGGGCAGTAGAGATAGTCATTGATTAAATCTGGAGCGAGGAGTGAGTAATGTATAACGTTGCTCTTGGGGAGTTGGTCTAAGGGGCTTCTCTGATTGGTCAGCAGGATGTTACATATTCTTCAATTTGATTGGACACACATCTGAAGACAGCAAACTCCTCTAAATCATGTTGCTAGTGGTGCTTAAGAAAGCTACTATTGTTCATATTTGAAAAGGGTACCCACTAACACTTAGATATTGAACTCCTGGTGAATACCTGGTCCTGGAACTTTTTATGCTAAACATAAATGATCTTGTATTGTGTGTGTGTTTTTTTTGTGTTTTTTTTGGAGAGTTGTTCCTCCAAGGATCATTTTTCTACTTAGACACTTGGATAAAATCACGCACTCTCCAAAGTGACTTACATTAAAGGTGTTTCTTGGGAATTGAACCCATAAAGTTGGCATTGCTAGTGTAACGGCTACAGGAACGCTATTATAATATCATAAAGACATGATAATAAAAAAAAACTTTTTTAAAGATGGCATGAATTAAAAGTTCACCCAACCTGTTTTTTAAATGTTTAATCAGAATAGCATTACTTGATATTTCCAATCATTTAGTCCTCTTAAGCCCCCCACCCATTTTCACAATCGACTGCAAGCTTCGATCTACCTCCATTTTATTTAACAGTTAATGTCTATAATTAAGTCAGTGTCCATAATTAAGTCAGTGTCCTACATTCACACTATATATGTCACAATACTCAAGATCTGTTGCTATTTCGATTTCATCGCGACTTTAATGGCCCGTTCACACCAATGATGAAAACTGTAACTATAAAGTTTTAATAATCTCCTAATTCTATGAGAATAGCGAAGTTCACACCACAGATATAATTAGAAGGACACAGAGAAGCAAAATCATCTGAATCACTTTTTTTTCCAGTTGATGAACAAACAAACAAACAAACAAAAACAAAAAACAGCCAATTAGAATCCACCTGAATTTATAGAGCTCGAGCATTTAAAGGAGGTTGCAATAGTAATTTCTTCCCTATTGTGAAGTATATATATCCAAATGAAATGGCTTCTCCAATCTCCACCAAGAAAAAGGACTTGGGAATGGATTGGATCGTTGGATGGTTGTGGTTGGATGGTTGTGGCTATTGCTGTGATTAGTGTGTGTGACAGGATGTCCTGCCCGTAAACATGTCATCAGAGAAAAGATGTCGAGATGCAAGAGGAAGGGGAAGTGATTTTGATTAAAGATTTGGACGTTATTGTTATTATCCACTGGTGTGGACTCATAGTTATCATAATAGTTATTTTTATAGTTGTCGTTCTTGGTGTGAATGGGGCCTTCACACTCAGAACACCTAGTAACCACCCAGGAGACCTTAGCAACTGGGTAGGAACGCCCCGGAAACTACATACAGCAACTTTGCACCACTCCTAAATGCCTCAGAAAATGTTAGAATATTTTAGTTGTGTAAGAGTTTTTAAATGGAAGTTTCAACCTTATTTGCTACTTGGTATCAGAACAAACCTTGAAAAACTAGAAGTGGGATGAAACAAGCCAGGAAGTAAATGAACCAACTGGATCAGCTGATCATCCAATCGGAGACACACTTGTCCTTGTACTGTAAGCTTTAGTATCAGAATGTGTCTATATGTAGGCTTTTATAGCAGGAGGGGTTTTCAAAGGGAATGCTGCTCCACCGAGGTTTGCTGCTCAAAGCTGGGCTTATCTGCTCCCAGGTGTTGGACCTGTGGTGTTTGAGGTCCACAGGTCTTCTCTGGATGTAGGCAGGGGTTAACGAGACAGGGTTTTACACCAGCTCAGCTCATGCAAGTCTAACTCCTACGCACAGCCACAGGCAACACACACACACACACACACACACACACACACACACACACACACACACACACACACACAGTCTCACGCTGAGAGGGAAACTCTCACCTCACCAAAGTGTCCATGCAGACAGACTTTTCCGTCTGCAGAGCTGTGAGTCACAGACATGAGGTAGAAAGAAAGAGCAAGTGTGTCTGTGTGTGCGCGCCTTCCTACAAACAGAGCTTGAAAGATGCCGTTTCTGTGTGACTTTAGAATTGGTGGTGTTCAATAATTCCTTTTATATTTATAATATTTGATATAATACTTTATTTCCTCTTCACTAAAGGAATTCCCTGTAACATTAAAGGGGTGGTATAATGTCCCTTTTTGGAAGATGTAAAATGAGTCTTTGATGTCCCCAGAGTGTGTATGTGAAGTTTTTGCTCAAAATACCCCACAGATAATTTTTTTTTATAGCATATTAAAATTGTCCCTTTTTGAGGGTGAGCAAAAACGCGTCGTTTTGTGTGTGTCCCTTTAAATGCAAATGAGCTGCTGCTCCCAGCACAGAGGGGCACTTAATTTTAGGGTTAGTGATGTCACTAACCCGATAGGAAGCTTGTGTAGTCCCTTTCCAGCCGTTTGTTGTTGTCCTTAAAAAACGATTTCTTTAAAAGCTAAAATCTTCATTTGCTTTGAACTTTGAGCATCATACCTTTGCAGATTCCGTTTATGCTCAAACAGCAACATTACAGACTAACTAAAGTTAAAAAAGTGAAATCATAATCAACCACCCCTTTAATTTCTTGATTTTTGCACATGTACCATGGTATTAGCATTTTCTTTTTTTTATCACTGCGTACTGTGGAATGCAATAGATTACTGTGGTATTAACAATTGTTACATCACTGTACCATAGGATCGGGAATTTCTCTGAAGTACATTTGGAGTACTATGTAAATACCATGGTATGTGTATTACAGTGTATATAGTATATTGAGTTCATATCTCAAAATATTATAGTAATACTACACTATATTACTACACTACTACATGTAAATACTATTGTACTCTATTTGAATAGTGTATTTATTCAGACTGATGGTTTAAGTATTATGGCACTATCATAGTGAAATTATGGTATTTTTCAGTACCTTTGGAAATTCATGTAAATAACATGGTGTAACCATCAGTCACTACAGTACTTTTGGTAAGGTGTCATTATATAATCATTAAATATTTATAATGTAATGATATATTTTTATATTTACATATATTTTCAGAGATTCTTTTTACAGTACAAATAAAAAAAATTGCAGCTGGCTACATAACACAAAGCCATTTAAAACCAAGCAGAAGCCTTTGTCAACTGGTTGCAAACTGACACTCGATGTTATTAATGAATCAGTGACTGGTTGTCCTATTATGGCCACCTTTACTTACTTGCTTTTCAGCAAATCAGTTACAGCTTCTGGGCGAATGTTAAGTCAACCTATTCTCGTATATAGAAGTCATATGTTGTCATATAGTATATACACTCACCGGCCACTTTATTAGGTACACCTGTCCAACTGCTCCTTAACACTTAATTTCTAAGCAGCCAATCACATGGCGGCAACTCAGTGCATTTAGGCATGTAGACATGGTCAAGACAATCTCCTGCAGTTCAAACCGAGCATCAGTATGGGGAAGAAAGGTGATTTGAGTGACTTTGAACGTGGCATGATTGTTGGTGCCAGAAGGGCTGGTCTGAGTATTTCAGAAACTGCTAATCTACTGGGATTTTCACGCACAACCATCTCTAGGGTTTACAGAGAATGGTCCGAAAAAGAAAAAACATCCAGTGAGCGGCAGTTCTGTGGGCGGAAATGCCTTGTTGATGCCAGAGGTCAGAGGAGAATGGCCAGACTGGTTCGAGCTGATAGAAGGGCAACAGTGACTCAAATAACCACCCGTTACAACCAAGGTGGGCAGAAGAGCATCTCTGAACGCACAGTACGTCGAACTTTGAGGCAGATGGGCTACAGCAGCAGAAGACCATACCGGGTGCCACTCCTTTCAGCTAAGAACAGGAAACTGAGGCTACAATTTGCACAAGCTCATCGAAATTGGACAATAGAAGATTGGAAAAACGTTGCCTGGTCTGATGAGTCTCGATTTCTGCTGCGACATTCGGATGGTAGGGTCAGAATTTGGCGTCTACAACATGAAAGCATGGATCCATCCTGCCTTGTATCAACGGTTCAGGCTGGTGGTGGTGGTGTCATGGTGTGGGGAATATTTTCTTGGCACTCTTTGGGCCTCTTGGTACCAATTGAGCATCGTTGCAACGCCACAGCCTACCTGAGTATTGTTGCTGACCATGTCCATCCCTTTATGACCACAATGTACCCAACTTCTGATGGCTACTTTCAGCAGGATAATGCGCCATGTCATAAAGCTGGAATCATCTCAGACTGGTTTCTTGAACATGACAATGAGTTCGCTGTACTCAAATGGCCTCCACAGTCACCAGATCTCAATCCAATAGAGCATCTTTGGGATGTGGTGGAACGGGAGATTCGCATCATGGATGTGCAGCCGACAAATCTGCGGCAACTGTGTGATGCCATCATGTCAATATGGACCAAACTCCCTGAGGAATGCTTCCAGCACCTTGTTGAATCTATGCCACGAAGAATTGAGGCAGTTCTGAAGGCAAAAGGGGGTCCAACCCGTTACTAGCATGGGGTACCTAATAAAGTGGCCGGTGAGTGTATATATATATATATAAATATAAAAGCACCATGGTATTACCATTGGTTACCATTAGCTCTTTAGCGGTTCTGAGAAAATAGACATCTCTCCTCTCCTCTCATGCTGGGCAGAGTTCTGGTGACATTAACATTCTGATGCCTTAACATCTCTGATGAATGTCCCAACTGCTGCGTGTCTCTCTCTCTCTCTCTCTCTCTCTCTCTCTCTCTCTCTCTCTCTCTCTCTCTCTCTCTCTCTCTCTCTCTCTCTCTGTCTCTCTCTCTGTCTCTGTCTCTCTCTCTCTCTCTCTTTGTCTCTCTCTCTCTCTCTCTCTCTCTCTCTCTCTCTCTGTCTCTCACACACACACACACACGAGCGCCTTTCTGAGGAGAGCTCACTTCTCCTGCCTCCTGCAGGGAACACCAGCCTATTTATAGATCAAGGGTTAGCAGGGTGGAGAGAGAGAGAGAGAGAGAGAACAGAGAGAGCAAGAGATGAGGAGAAAAGAGAGAAGGGTGAGAAAATGCTGCAATTATGAAGCAAGTGTTGCACCGAGCCCTTGTGCGTGATGGAGAATGTGACGGTGAATGGCAGCACTTTATCATTTATTTACACAACACGGGTCATTCTCTTCCCTCGTCACAGATTTTGACCTGTTTTGAGCTAGACTGGACCCTTTTATATCACAATGCTGTTGAAATTACTATTATTACTGTTACTATTATTTGCAACCTTTTTGATTTTGTAATGTGCATATTTCTAGTTAAAGCATGATATTCAGTGGAATAATTTTTTTTAGAATGGGACTTGATCATAAATAGTCGTTTCTATATGGCTGTTGGTTGAAAAATAAGAGCTTGGTGTCCCTAAAAGTCATTTTAGAGGCAGAGCAAGTTGTTATATTTTGATGAAACATTAAAAATATTTTTCTTTGGCATAACATTCAATGTTGACTTCAGTGTTGTAGTCCTCAAGTCTGGACTTGATCTTGAGCATTCGGGCTTGACTTGTTTTGTGGTCTCTCCGACTCCACTCCGTGGTATTTTGCGACCAGAGCACACTGTGTGTGCATTGCAGAGGTTTGCGTGACACTGATGTGAAAGGCTTCATTTGCCTCAATGGAAAGCATATTTACACTGTCTGAATTATTCAGACTCATACTCTACTCTTTTCTGGTCTTGGTCTTGACTCGGACTCAATCTACTCCGGTATCGGCCTGGTCTCTGACTCTAATGAGCTGGTCTCGATTAAAACACTAATATAGTCTATACTTTTTTTAATTCTCTTTTTCGACACTTTCTTTGTTGCTAATGTGCCTTTAGAGGTATAGTTTGCACAAAAATTTAAATTCTGTCCATATTTACTCACTCTCCTTTTGTTCTAATATGTATGACTTTCTTCTGTGGAACATAATTTTTAAGAATGATTCAACTGTTTTTGTCCATACAGTGAAAGTCAGTGGAGTCCAAACCAACATAGGACATTTGAACATTTGTTTTTTTTTTATTTTTGGATGAACTTTCATAAGACTTCTATATGCTAGTGACCTCACTGTTGTTCATCAGTGTTTGTCATGTTACTGAATTCTAAATAGCCATTTATATGAAAGTGTGGTTGGTCATATGCTAATAAGCTTGCGGTTTAAGCATCAATACCATGACAATTTCTGTATGTCAGATTTTTTTAAGCAGTTTCATGTTGAATAACATAGAAGGAAACATAGAAGAACGAGGAAAGCGCAAGAACAATCCTGTTTTCAATAATACATACCCTGTTGTAATTGTAACTACTAGGAGCTTTGTACTGGTGCTTGAGGATGTGTGCTGAGCTGGTGGTTATTAGTGGTGCTGATTCTGCTCACCATCATACAGGTTGTAAAATTCCAGAGGAAGTTGACACAACGCAGAGGAGGACAGTAATGTTAATACTGTCTGGTGTGTAACAGCGTGGCCTCCATTGCATAGAATACACAAAGGCCCGAGAGTATGATTCTCCACGCTTGTAGTTGCGTGCTTTTGTTGAGTAATGTGTTTTGACATAACTCATATTCTCTCAAACCTCAGGACTAACGTGACGTTTAAGGAATCAGACATTTGTGGTCTGCAAAAGGCCATTATATTATTCCCATGCAATAATGTGCTTTTTTCCTCTTTTCTCTTCCCTTTTCCTATGTCTCATGTCCTTCCTCCATCTCTATCCTTCCTGTCTGCAGTGAGTGACAGCTGCTTCAGAAACCTTGCTGAGGACCGCAGTGGAATCAACCTCAAAGATCTTGTCCATGACCCATCCTTGTAAGTGATCCACCCACAAACACATTGGCTTTGTACAATACTACTTCCCATGCATCAAGTCTCGTTCATCATTGGACATTACCGGACAGGTTTCTCATTCCTTGTCTTTCTGTGCTGAATGGATGGATGTCCTTTTTAAAGATAAAGGCCTTGTCCCAAATTCTGCACTTGATATGTATTTGCGGTCTTGTGGAAATGTGATTTCTGTCACTTGAGTGTGTTTGTGATGTCCACGAGACCATAGTGCAATCCTCTTTACAGTCTTTATGTGCCCTTGAGTGTGGCCTTATGCTGAGCTGGTGACACTGATGCGGACTACTATCCAATAGTCCAGACCAATGTGTGGACTTGGAGGAAGACTGCAAGTGTTTGCGATGTCCACGAGACCATAGAAGAATTGTTCTTCAATGGAATTGTTTTTTTAATAATAAAATTTTGTTAAATGGCCAACATAGTTTAAAAGAATTTGTGTCTTCTCAGGTCCATTAGGAAAAAGCACTGGCGTAGGAACCGGGGGACGTGTCCCCCCCAATATTGGAGACAGTCGCATTTGTCCCACCCAAAAATTACACCGCAGAGAAAATTTTTTTTTGATTTTTGCCCCTGAATCTAGAGCTGCCAACTCTCACGCATTTATTTAATTGGTTTCACACGCTCACATGCCACACCCCCGATTTTTCACGCTGAAGTGTCAACCCGTTTGGTCAAATGCCTGAAAGATCTCCCTGTTGAGCCACTCGTGATCGACTAGATATACCGCAAATTAGTTAAAATCTCCCGGAATCTAGAGCGAGTGTGCGGGCGAGACAGAGACTGTGCTCCACACAGCGCAGGGAGAGAGCGATCGAGAGACCTTGCGTGTGCAGAGAGCATCCTGATTTCGAAACAGGACCCCTGTTGTAGAACGTCAATTTGAATAATTGTAATGTGATGATCAGATGCAGTCAGATATCTAAATCAGAGGTTCGGCGATTGGCGGGTGGATTATTTACTTTCAACAGTGGATTTGGATGACTCAAAGTGCACCAGATTAATGAATTTATCTTCAAAATGTAAAAAAAATTCTTACGGGGGTGCATGCCCCTGAACCCCCCCTAGAGGTACTGAGCTACACCCACAAAAATACTGTGGGAATCACAGATATGGTCTTATAATTATAATAATCTTATAATTACGTAGGCTATGTGATCAGGATTTTACCACCTCCTCCTCGTTTTGAGCCAGCTCATTGGGGGCTGAGCCTCCCGAAAATCCTAAAATCGCCCCTGGTGTCCCCCCCCAATGTTAAACTCATTTCTACTCCCCTGGGAAAAAGCACATTTATTTCAAATTACCCAAGACCTGAGGCCACTAATACCGAACTCGACCCGTGTCCGAGGCACTCGTCAAAGTTTTGGACCCGAACCCGCTCGGGTCGGATCTCGGGTTTTCGGATTCAAGTGGACCCGTGAAGACCTCTACTTTACAGTCCCGTTGTGCCCTTGAATGTGGCCTTATATCGAGCCCACACTGATAAGGACTACTACCCAATGACCCAGACCAATGTTTGGACTTTAAGACGGCAGTAGGTCAGCATTTGGTGCAAGGCCCAAGAGTCCATGACAAAGGAGGACAGCAGCTGCAATTTCTTACTTAGTCTGTCTGCGTTACCTTTCATGCATTGTTGCAAACTTCATTGATTCTGTAAATCGCCCAAATTTGAAGCAAAGCTTCTATAAAATTTCTAAGAATTGAGGTGCACAGACTTTTATCAGTCTTCCAGGAAGCAAGATTTTCTTGAGAGGGTATCAAGCTAATATAATAAATGCTTCTGAGTAACTGCTTATTGCTGGGTTTGCCTAAGTTTGTTAGTTTTATGGCATCAGATCTTTGAAAGATATTTAAGATTTTTGTTTGAGACTAGCAAGTAAGATTCTTGAGCATCCTTAATCGGTTTGTAAAAAAGCAACTCTGTTTGGCCCTTGTCTGAATGAAACCAAATGCAGAGGGTTCTTCTGCAGAAGAACTTGTCCTTTCTAAATGGCCTAGGTAGGAAGTTTTTGGAAAGAATATGCTTCAAAGTGGACCAGACTTTGTTGGTGGTTAAAAATCTGGGTCCATAAGATTAACTAATATATAAACAGGACTTCTTTTATTTCATGTAATTTGTGTAGACCGTAAGCAGTTAGTGAAAGTGTCTATTATATGGTCGATTACATCAAAGGTGTATCTACTTTTGACTATGTGCATATGAGATGCTAAAGTAGCATATTTACTTTCTTCAGTCAAGCGTCAAAGGTCATGAAAAAATGACCACATGCAGGATTGAACTGCTGGATACTGTATTTATGAGTGCTTCAGAGTTCAGAGTATGTCTGCATCCACTCTTGCAAATAGGTGTAGTGTGGACTCTTCACTTAATTCGGACTCTCGAATGTCAGCTACTTCTTGTATACTCTCAAGCTTTGAGAAACCTTCTCGTTCTTTAACAGACTTTCAGTAAGAAGAAGAGCTCATTGTCCTTCCACCTCTGTAGAAATGCTGCCTTCTCTAGGCATAATTCGAAGGTTGGATGGCCTCAAGGCACATCCAAGTACAATGTTCACTAACAACCTGTCTAAAAAGATCCACCAGTCTGTTGATTTCTGGAGTGCCTTTGAAAGACTAGTTTCCTTGGGAGGTACTTTATTTCAGAAAACGCTACGTTATGTCATTAAAATAAGCTGCTTTTTGTTTCAGACAACAAGTGTACAATACCCCATTTTAATAATTGATATATCTGTGGTTATTGGTATTGTGCTGTTATGGGCCAGGGCTCGAATTTCGGCGCGGGATTGCGGGTATTGCACATAAATGTAATCATTCCCGCAGGTCTCCCACTTACACTGCGGAAAATTCCAGCAAACATCGATTCACTTCAGCATAGGTTGTATTAGTAAATTAATCCACACAGATTATAAAATAAAATCAGTAATTTTAAAACTTTCTGCGAGACGCTTTCTCTCTCTCTCGTCTCTCAACATGGGCTGCTCAAGGCAATCGTTAAGCGCGCTGCAGGCGATAATACACTCGCGTTTCGGGAGTCGGAATAGACGGAATTGTCACTTGCATAATCGGGCCAGCATTGCATCATGAGTAACTAAAGTTTACCATTTGCATGTCTTTTTAAGTCTTACCAGTTTAAACATTCCCGCGATCTTGAACTATTCGGTAGGCGCGCGCTGTATGAGAGATGTTTTTTTTTCGTCACACATACAAGCCGCCTCACAAACAGCTCGCGGGTAACAAAAGTTATTTTTCGTGGATTATATCGCTTTAACAGTCAAAAACATGAGAAAATCATGTCAATTTCGGTCTTGGTGAGGATCCTCTAAACACAGTCAGTTATGTCTTAAGCATACATTGCACGTGACCATATAATGTTGGTGGCTACAGGATCTGTGCACGAGCTCTTACAGTGACAGCAAACATATAGTGTGTCATTCATTTGGTTGTCAAAACATAGCTTTCATTTTAAGGAATCAGTATTAATAGCCTATGTATTTATTTAGTCAGGACTAAAATACTACCCAGTGTTTTTTTTACATTTGATTACTTTATTCAGTCTCTGTAGTACTATTTCTGAATAGGCTACTAGTGTCAGACCTATGCAAAAACTTTTCTCTTTATAGGTATCTTTATTCTATTGTATTTATTTGTGCTACTTTTTTCAATTTAATTAAAAGATTGAAATCAAGCTTCCTTGTGTTGCGTAAATTCTTAAGAACAAAATTACCCCATTGTAAAAAGCAATGAGTTTAAATGCAAAAAATGAATTTTTTTATGCAAAAAAAAAAAGCATTTATCTCCTAAATACTTTAGGAGATAAATGTGATATTTATTACATTTAAACTACCCCCTCAAATTAAACATTCCCCCCATAAGAATTACCCTTAAAACCGAAATTCAGGCCCTGTGTTATGGGTAAAGAGGATTGAGCAGTAGGGGCATCATAGATGGATCAGGAATTAAAGGAACTCCCAATTGTTCGAAGACTACATTGTACCAGAACCTGCAATGACTGTCCACCTCTGTTTCTACTTTAGCATCAAAAACCAAAGCTTTGTACCGAGCAAATCTTTGTACCCCGACAAGGTCAGTGGAGCGACAGAGACAGCAGGATGTAGGTCTCTGAAAGGTGTCAGAGAGGAAGAGAAGCATGGGGTGCCGCCAGAAGGTAGAGATACTTCAGAGAGTATTGATGGATAATGAATGTGTGTGTTGTCTGTTGACTGGTGAGCTCCATCTCCAGTGCTCTGTCAGCTCAGGTGAATTGATTAATTGGAAGAGATGTCAGTTTTACTAACGAGGTGTGGTAAAAATAGAGCTGAATTAATCATGGTGGGGGATACGCGTGGCGCATCATCCTCTGGATAGAGATGATTCTGACGTCTTCATCTACAGAGAGGTGAACATTCAGACATTTGAGGGAGGGACAGCTGAGCACTCACCTGAGAAACAGAAATTAACGTCTTCACCTGAGAGCAGAAAAGTGTCACCAAGGTTATAGTTCCTTATGAAGCTGACTTTTATTTGCAACGGGCCTGCAGACAGTTATTTATTAACTCGCCTGAGTGGTCTGTTTATACGTTTTTGTTAAATCAATGACAGTAGAGAGGAGACTGGAAATTGGGAGGGATGTGATTGGGATGTGGCCATATGTACCTATGTCTTATAGTGTCTGTCTGTTCTGTATTTTCGGTGGGTGCAAGTAGGACATCCAATTCACTACATGACGTACTGTATCCAAATCAGGTAACTGTGCAAACAAGTCTAGAATATTTGTGCTTAACGCAAGTTGCAGAATTATTAGTGCTCCATTGTAAAGGCTACTTCACTGGGTTTCTTCTCACTAAAACTTTTTTTTTCTTCTCGTTTACCACAGATGTGTTTAGCACAATGCTCTAGGAAAGTAGTGCTGAGTTTTGTAAATAAGGCAGTTACAATAGTTAAATTACTTAAAGTCCCCCTGTAGTCAATAATTGTATCCATTAAAACTCCTCTTTGATCACCAAAATGACATATTTAAACGGTATTTCCTTGAAAAAAAAATCTTCATGCCTTAAAATAGTTTAATATAATTTAATATTTATGAATAATTTTCATTCCTCATTTAATATACGTGGTTCTATGAATATGCAAATTATCCCCGCCTCCACTCTCTCACACCAGCTCAGAGATCCACTCGTTGACGTGATTGGTTTTAAGGTAGTTTGTGACGACCGAAACACCAGCAGTTCCAAACTGCATTTTTGAGAATGTCTTTGGTTCACTGCAGTTTGCCCGTAGGAGTAGTAATTTAGCACTTGTGGCTATTTCATTAGAATTAAATAAAATTACTGTGAAATGTAAGTGATCAAACGTAACCGTAACAAACAAGTTCAGGAAAGGAGGAGGTGTGTCGTGCAGGTGTGTCTCATTAGCATTCGCTCCACCATCCCTGTTCTGCTATTGGTCCCACCCTGCTTCATACCACAGTAACATTAATGAAACTTAAGTACATTAGGTCATCCATGAACATGATTTCTGCCTGAGTCCCGTCGGATTGGTTTCCATCGTCCGACAACTCCCATGATTCCCTTTGATATTGTTTTAAATAAGCAACCACAGACTGTGTCTTTAATTGCAGATGTTAATTGAATATAAAGCACGGGAATACTGTGTAAAAGAGGTTCAACTGGTTAGTAAATTCATCCCTGTATTCCAAATCCTTGTCTGCTTAGTTGAGCATGGGTGGCTATTCGTGACATCCATGTACTGCACCACAGAGATTTTAAAGTTGAAAATAGTGTGTGATGGCTTTATTCAGGGTTCATTCAGGTTGAAACCTCAACTAAATCAGCACACAAAGACGCACGTGAACACACTTGGTTGGGTTTGACAGGCTATGCTGCCCAACCTACATACACATTCATTAATAAAGCCACAATCAAACAGTTTCATCCAGATTCAGAAAACGCTTCACTTAAATTCAGCATTCTTCGCCTTCCTTTGTTCGCGTATGTGCATGTGTGTACTCACTTACACAAACAAAATACCCAGGTTGAAATCCCAAACTCATCTCCGTCTTAAAGCACCTCTTTCCAAACCCCCAATCTTCACACACCAGCGGTTTCCCTGGCAACCGGATTAAAGAGCTCTGCATCTTTGTGTTCAGCATATTCTTCTTTTAGTCTCTGCTCTCTCTGTCTCTCCTTCCTCTCCCTCTCTCTTTCTTTCTTTTTCTCTATTTCTTGCTCTTTTATGGGCATTACACCATAGTAGTTAGATGGACTGATAGAGGTGCTCCAAGAGAAAATGTAGATGCAAAACAACAACGTGAGAGAGCCCCAAATATACAAATAAGCTCCAGAAAACCAGTCCTGAGCCAAACTGAAAAAGGAGATTTTTGCTAAATCTTTTCAGTTTGTCCTGGTTTTAGCTTCGTTAGTTGGACGCATAGCTCTGCGGTCCAGACATGTCAAGACGTGGTGCTCAACGCAGACGATACAAGTTTGAGTCCGACCTGCATCATCTCCCGATCCCATTCGCCCTGTTTCCTTAATAGCATTCGGTTTAATATTTAAAGAACTTTAAACAGTTTAAATGGTCACTGTATCCAGCAACTGATTTCAAACTTGGCTGTTGTAGTTTGCGTCTTGTATCACCTTTCTTCTCACGTAACACATCATTTAAACTTAAATGGACATGAAATATTAATTTGTTTATTTGTTTTGTTTGTCGAAATCAAAATGGTAAGTGTGCTTTTATCTGTCTCTAAGCTGCCTGTTTCTGTATTGCAAGCTGCAGTACTATAAGCAGCCACTAGTGTGTGCTGCACTTCAGTATTTGAGCATGGTTTGCTCAAAAGTTTTGAGTGCAAATTTACGTTTATATAGGAGGCTTGTACTTGAAACCGAGCTATCGTGTTAATCCACCTGTTTTGTGGCCTAAAACAGCGCTGTCAAAATTTGATCCTTAGTGAGCCGTCACCCCTGTGAATGCAGAAGTGAATAAAACAGCAAGAGCCCTGTGAAAGAAAGAAATTTCTTCTTAAACTGTCATTCCGGTTGTGGGTGGAGTGTGTGGGGATGTATTTTGACAGCTTTCTGGTACCTCTGGCATTGTGTTGCTTTTTCTTTTTCCTGCACTCTGTCACATTGTGTTTTTTTTCCCTCTCGCTCCCTGTTTCTCCCCTGCTGTTGGGACTGAACATACACTAACGGTTGTTGTCGTTTGTGTGTTTCACCCACAGGCTCGGAGGCATAATCTCTGCATACAAAGTAGTCCCTGATGAGATTGACGAGATCAAGGTAATGCTTCCTCTCACCCCTTCAGTGAGGCCATGAGACAAGCATGCACATCCATACACACCTTTGCACACTACTGCCCCCTAGAGGCCAGTATTAGTGCTGCACCATGGACCACTTGGATTTATCTGAGCTCAGATATGGAAAAATGTAATGAAAGTGTCTTAAATGTATTTGGACACACAAGCCACATTTAACAAATATAAATATCATTACTGTATTAAACCCATTTTAAACAAAACATTTTTAAGTGATCGTTCATTTCAAGTTTTAAATGATAAAACAATGTGGTGAACTTCAGATGTGGTTGTTGTGATAGACATCCACTAAAAATCACCATGGTGGACTAGTTGGTTAAAAGTCTATTGCTGTAATGATGCAATGGCTTAAATGTGCAAATACTTTTTGGAGCCACTGTATATATTTTTTGCTGGTAACAGCAGAATAAAAATGGATGTTTTATTTATTAGGCCAGACTATATGCCCGAAATAGCTGATATGATGTTGCACCAGTATCACTGAGGGATACAAATGTATCTTTCTGCACTATATAGAATTACTGCTGAATGTTTTGTGTTGATATTCTGTGTGTGTGTGTGTGTGTGCGCACACTTTAAAGGAGACACTGGTGGACTGGTGCGATGAGAAGGAGCTCAACTTGATTCTGACCACCGGTGGAACGGGTTTTGCACCCCGTGATGTCACGCCTGAGGTACATGGGAGCCCACCTGTTTGTGTTTGTGTCCATGTGAGTGTGTGTTTTTGTCCCCACCCCCATGTGTCCTTGTTTTCTGAGTCCGAATGAGAGAAATTGTGACTTCTGTATATTTGGTCATTGTGTATTTTTGTGCACAATTTATTTTGACATTCACATGCATGCTGCTTGGATGATGCTTTCTTATGAAAAGCAGTTCTTGCAATAGGTGTATTTTTAATGACTTTTTAACAGCTTTACTAGTCTTTTTAGAAGTGGCATAAATACGGTCTTATCATTTTATTTTATATATAATTGACAATTATAAACACTACCATTCAAAATTTTGGGGTCAGTAAGTCTAAAAAAAGAAAGAAGAGATTAATACTTTTATTCAGCAAGGGTGCATTATTAAATTAATCAAAAGTTGCAGCAAAGAGATGATACAAAGGATATTTATGTGATAAATGCTGTTTTTAATGTTGTATTTATCAAAGAGTCCTGAAAGTATCATTATTTTCACAAAAATATTAAGCAGCACAGCTTTTTTTCAGAAGAATACATTTTTGATCAAAACAAATGCAGTCTTGGTGAGCATAAGTGACTTCGTTCAAAAAAATCTTACCAACACCAATTATTAATACAAAAGAGTAATTTGTTTGGCAGATGAACCACCGTGGTTGCGCAGTATGTTTTTAAATTACTAAAGTGAACTGACTCATAAAAGTTAGTTGATCCATAAGGAGAAAATATGTGTGTGTGTACCTGCAGATCTCCACACAAAGGTGCTGTAATTGATGCGTACGAGTGAAACTGTGTATATCCATATGGGAGTCTGTCTGGTGGGGATTTTGCCTGGTGGAACGATGCTGTGTAGATATTTTTTTTTGATGTACCCTGCACTCCTCCTCCTTTTTACTAATGTGAGTGTTTGAAGTGTCATTCAATTCCAAGGGCACAGTGCGTCACATCTGAGAGAAATTATCTCCTTCTCTTAGCCTGAGATCCCTTTCGTTTTCTTCTCCTTTCTTCCCTGCTGTGCACTTTTCTTCTGACTTTGCGTGTGTTCTTGAATGTGTTTGTTTGAGTAGACTGTGTGTGTGTGTGTTCCACCGGGATGGGACAGTGGAGATGGAGGGATATGTGTCCCTTGGGTGGCTGAGAAAGGTTCAGTGAATGGGGATTTCAGATGGAAAAGTAGAGACATCAAAGGCCCACTGGAATTGTGTTCATAGTGAAAATACTCAGCAACGGGGCTGTGCTGTGAAGAGCAATTGGCTCTAAATGATGAATTAGCTTAGCCTGTTAGCATGTATGAGCCCAAATTAAGAAAATTTTACATTTGTACATTTACTGAACTAAATTGGTGGCACTTACACAGACAAAACATGCAGTCATGACATGATCATTTTTGACTCGAAGGCCACTCTCCGAGACAATATTTAAAGGCCCCCTATATAGGCTATTTTTATTTTTTTTTACCTGGAAACAAAAATTGTCATCATTCACTCATACTTATGTCGTATCAAACCTGTATGACTTTGTTTTTCATGAGGAACACACAAGAAGATATTTTGAAGAGTTTTGGACAACATTGGACCCCTTTTACTTTCATTGAATGGACAAAAAAAACACTGAGACACTGAAACTTTTTTTTTTTTATATCTTATGATGACAGTAAATGATGGTGAAAATGATGACAGAATTTTTAGGTTTTGGTGAACTCTTCCTTTCCAGCCTTCCATGTCTAGTGTCCTACTTGATGTCATGGCCATGGGTGTATTACTATAAGTTGACAAAATAAACCTGTGCATTTAAAATGTTTACCGGGGTAAAAGGTGCATTTGACTTTATTCTCTTTTAAACCACTAGATGGCACAGAAAATAAGCGTAGCGCTTTTCTTAAAGTGGTCAATAATTACTTACCCTCATGTCGTTCCGAACCCGTACGACTTTCGTTTATCTCCAGAACACAAAAGAAGATCTTCTTGATGAAATCTAAGAGCTTTCTGTCCCTCCTTTGACAGCTGCACACTTGCCGCTTCAAAAAGTACATGAAAACATCGTAAAACTAATCCATATGAGTTGAGCTGTTTAGTCCAAAATTTTCTGAAGAAACACGATCGCTTTATATTATGAACAGGTTGAATGTAGGCTTTTATTCAAGTAACCAAGTAATTATTCAGGAACCAAGAAAAACAGCACTCATCTGCCAATTTGGTTCTGTAGAAAGACTTGACTCCAAAATACTGGTGCTTTTGACATCGTTATGAACTTGTTGTTGCTTATAATGTGTGTGTTCTGTCGTCCGCAGGCCACCAGAGAGGTGATCGAGCGTGAAGCTCCAGGGATGGCTCTAGCAATGCTCATGGGCTCCCTGAATGTCACGCCACTCGGCATGCTGTCCAGGTGAATGCACATGCACAGACATGTCCTCTCATCTCACTCCTCCTCTCTGCCTTTCACTCTCAAACACACAAGTGTAAAGGATGTGATTTGAATACTAATTGGATTAAATACTAATCATCTCCTTCCTGTAGACCCGTATGTGGAATAAGAGGCAAAACCCTCATCATTAATTTACCTGGGAGCAAGAAGGGCTCACAGGTAAGCTATTTGTGTGTGTGTGTGTGTGTGTGTGTGTGTCTGTGTCTCTCTCTCTTTTGGTGCATAAGTATTCTGATCACTTCCTTGTCTTCAACTATTCTGAAATCTCTTTAAAATATATAAGCGATTGCTTATATTGTTCATAAATTGTATTTATTTATGTAAGAGTAATCTATATCATGTATCTATATAAATATATTCCAATTCAACCCAAGGTCCATGCACAGCCTGGTTAGGTGCAGGTAGATAGCAGGCTCAGACTTGAAAGACAATAATAATAAGAACACTCTACCGCCCACTAGTGCGAAAAACGCGTTTTGCAATGACCAGCTCACTGAGCGAACCCGAGGGCGCTATATGCGAAACACGTTGTTCGCTCTGAATAAAATAAGTGGGTGGTAGAGTGTTATTATTATTATTATTATTATTATTATTATTATTGTCATATATATATATATATATATATATATATATATATATATATATATATATATATATATATATACACACAAATAATACATAATTATAAATTAAATAAAAAATCACCATGTATAAAGCTCTTTAAATTATATAGAATGAGTATACGCCCCTCCCCTTCCTTCACCTCTCACATATACGCTCACCCTCGCTTACCGTGTTAACATTGTGGCCAATCCTATTAGAGCTTCTTCCCGTGCAGCTCTGCTGATAGGGCCGCGGTATTAATCTCCATTACCCATCAGCCCCAGCCACGGAGAACTCTGCTGTCACTGCTGCTTTGAAGTCCAGAAGCCGAGCCGATAAGGGGATTAAACTTTGAAGAACCCCTTTATGCTCAGTCCAGCTCAGCGACTACACTCCCCCTCTCCCTTCCTAAATAAAAGCACACTCCATCCCACGTCCACGACCCATAAAAGCAGCCTCCTCACATCCCCAGCTCCTCCTCTATGACAGCGACTCTGCTTCTGGACTGAGTTTGCCCTTCTTGCTCTTAAAATGGAGACAGACCCAGGCCACAGCGCTAAAGGCTTAGAGAGAGAGACACCGGTCCACAGAGAAACTCTGCAACGGTTTTAGATCGCTAATGTTCTCAGCAAGAGCTTTGATGCAGGAAAATTTTTACCGTTTAAGTAAACTGAGTGAATTTGAAACGGGGAAGGGACACAGACCTCAGCACATCTGAAAAAGGGAATGTGTGTCCCCAGTATGCATTAGAATGGGAAACACAAACAACCTTCAAAGGGCCGACCAAAGTGCTAAAATAAACATAATTGGTGTTTCTTCAACCTTGGGCACTTTCTCAAAGTCCTGAATGTTTCCACTACATCTCATATGATGTGTTGTTAAGTTGTATTATGTGAGGAATAAATAAATGAATGAAATAGCCAACTCCTTTTCCACATTTTATGTATCCTAAATACACACAATTAAAGTATAAATTCATCGATTTTCAACCAGCTTTGTATTGTTACAATGTCAGTTGTATATGTAAATTAACAACGTGTACTCGTTCTCTGTGTTGCCTGGACAGAGAAACTTTTGAGAGCTCCAGGGTTTTCATAAAAACTGATCAAACTTCAGCATTTTTGTATCCCCGCCCACAGACAGTCGGATTGACAGAGGGTTATTAGCAAAACAGTTATTCTAAGAGTGGTAGGTTGGTTTATCACTGAAAACTGTATCGTACTATGTCTTTATGCGTTATGGTCAAAATGAAAAACTATGGCAACAGCTTTCTTACCTGCACGCGACAGCGTTTTGCTTCGGGAACTGACCGAACGGCAGTTTTCTTTTCTTTGTTTTCTCTAGTCAGGTAACACCAATTTTTTTTTAAATCGCTTTTTTTACTGTGTAGGCAGCCAAGTTTTATTGAAAGCCCATTCTGCCCACGGTGAAGTACCCCTTTAATAACATGTTCCCACTTTGTGTAATTTGGCACAATTCTAGCTTGATTGGAAATTATAAAATATACTTAGATTTTTTGTTTTCTCTCACACTTAAAAAAAAAAAAAATGTATAGAGTCAACAGTCAGGTGTCCTGAACAATCAAATCCTTTTAATTTTCTCCTCATTTAATCAATTGATATTTAACGATAACTTATAATTCTTTAAAGACAGACCTATAGTTTTTTCCCTTATGAAAACCATTAAGTACAAAGTGTACCTTTTTGTATTTTGTTTCGGTTTTGAAATCCTGTTTTGCTTGACTTTCTATGGGATAAATGAATGGGGAAAATACTTTAGGAACCAAGGCTTCTGTATTAGGTGCAAAATTTTTCGGAGTGTTAAAAAAACAATGCCACAACTGTGAGACAATAGAATTTTTAAAAAACTCTATCAGAAATAAATTTCGCATAAAATTTTCCAATTATTTTACTCTGTTTAGATTATCTTAATTATCGAAATTGTTATGATGGATTTTCATAATTCAATAGTAAAAATGTAAAGTTTCCAAGAGTTTCAAGGGTTTAAAAGTTGGCAGAAGTTAAAACCCATATGGTTTCTACTGCTGTCTCGAGGAAACTGGACGTGAAATGTGTCCATCTGCTTTTACAGTGATGTGGCTTCACATCACACATCCATATCGGCATGTTCCTGTCTGGTCAGCGTGTCCGAGTTGCCCATCACTCTTTCTTTGAGCTCAGGTGCCATTATTCCTACAGAGCAGCGCACTCTGATCTGGAGTGTCAGCGCACACACATGTGCCTCACCTTGCACCAGGAAGACCAAAATAGACCATTCCTACATGCACCAAGAGGACATGAAGTAGCCTATGGACTTCTAATGTCTCCACACATTAATCTTCGTTTTAACTCTGAGTCACCAAAACGGAGAGATGCAACCACATCAGACCTGCGGGGGGAAACACTCCACCGCATCAACCCTCCCTGGATCGGTCTCCATCCCCGCTGCCGTCCTTTCCTTCATTATTATTAATGTCTCTTGTCAGAAGTACTTACGAAATGTGGTTTAAGAGCAATCGAGTTTGGCCACCTGTGTTAAGTTCACATGCTGTGTCCTTATCGAACTTCATCCCCTCAAAATGGAGGATGTCCAACTGTATTAGAAATTCCATTAAGTTAGTGTCAATAGGTTGGCCTGTATGTCATCCTATTAGGGGATTCGGATAGATAGTGGCCCATTACGTTGGAGGAGAACTAGAAGGATTTACGCCGTAAAGACCTCGCATTACTGCTAAACAGTACACTTGACGCTTAGGAGCTGGAGAAAGTTGAACTCTGAGGAGATACAACAGATTAATTCATTTTTATAATTCCACTGTTCAAATCTTAAAGGAGTAGCTCAGGTTAAATAGTATTTAAGCTCTTTTAAGCACATGTTAAATATTGTATGATAAAAATATTAATGTCAAATATTGTATAAGAAAAATAAAATGGATAAGAAAAATAATCCTAATTGTCAATCATTAATCTACTGTAGTCAGGCATTTATTTTAGCGTGTGTTGATTCGTTAATAACATGTATAATGCTATACCATAGCTTGATCTCTTGTAATAATATTATTTTTTTTAAATGTACTTTTCAGCAAGGCATAATAATAATAATCCCAGAATGTTATTTTTTTTTATTGTTAAAATCATAATTTCTTATTATTCACCCGAATGTCAGACAATAAGATTTTCCATATAATATAATAAGAGAATGAAATTATTTATTTGAACATTTTTAACCTTTTTCTATTTATCTAAGTTTAATATTCTGTATTTATGTGAATTAATGAATATTTACTTTTTACTTATATTATGTTTGATTTGTTTTGGAAATTAAATTACATTTTATTGTTTAAAGACATTTATATATCTTTAAGTTCTTTTCAGTATTGAATGAATTATAAGTACTTTTATAGTTAATATTTCTATTGCTTGTCCACTGTCTTGTCACATTATTGCCTGCTCTTTCTAGACTATCCCATGGCATCACTGTAGAATTGAGGCGCTCATGAGCTCATTGATATGAAAGGAACATGTTTTGGGTTTAAAAGATCTTCTTGCTGTTTCGTTCTTTCACATGTTTCTTCTCTCCCTTTTCACAGGAGTGCTTCCAGTTCATCCTGCCTGCTCTGCCCCACGCCATAGACCTGCTACGGGACGCCATAGTGAAGGTGAAGGAGGTACACGACGCTCTAGAGGACCTGCCATCCCCTCCGCCGCCCCTCTCCCCTCCACCCACCACCAGCCCAGACAAGCAGACAGAAGACAAGGGTGTGCAGTGTGAGGAAGAGGACGAGGAGAAGAAGGACAGTGGCATTGCATCCACAGAGGACAGCGGCTCCTCTCACATCACAGCAGCTGCTATTGCTGCTAAGGTGAGCACCATTAATGGTTATTTAGTTTCAAACTGGCTCAAGCTGTTCTTATAATATCTAAGACTGGCTTATTTCACTGATATGGTTTTGTATCCGATAGTTTTTTTCTCTTCTTTTAAATGTTTAAAAATGACCAAAAGAAATCATTCTTAATCACTTTATGAAGATAAACTTGCATTAAATAGGCTAATAAAGTAATTTTGTATTGTATTCAAAGGCAAAGTGTGTTATTTCTGTGCCTCTAGTGGATTGGCAGCAACTGCTTTCAAACAGGTTTTCCTAACAGTGGAATAGGAAATTTTGACATTGAAAAAATGACACTCTACCCCTTCTTTCATCATCTCTTGCCCTTGATGTTTCATTAATTCATGTTTTGTGTTTTGTGTGTACATGTGTCAAGTCTTTTGTCATGTTTAAATGTCTCATATTCATCATCAGAACATGAAGTCTCATTCCAGCCATGCCGTTTTCATGGCGAAAGGTGGGCAGCCCTTCAGTGGCTTCATCCCGCCCTCCTCCATTCCCTCCCATTTCACCTGCTCCTGCAGCGACACGGTAAGACACGCCCACTTTTCCATCCATATTCACCTCTCCTGATATTCCATTGGCCCTTTTGAACATCCAGTTTCACAACCAATCATAGAAATGAAATGTCATGATTTGTCACTATTACTATTGGTCGATGATAAAACAATAAAAAAATGACTTCTGTAAAAGCATAAATAAAACCATATTTAAAGGTGGGGTATGTGATTCTCTTTTTTGTCCATTTTTTCAAAATCACTTGAAATCCTATTCCTAACCCACTTACAGCCACTGAATTAGAAGCACTGAAATGAAAATTAAGCAATTTAATCATCTGTGGAACGGGCAGGACTCGAAAAACTCCAGCCAATCATTTCCAAGACCACCTAGAATCATTGGACAGTAAGTCCGTCAATCAAACGGTCGTACCATACCCCCCTCCCCCCATCCTCCCCGCGCGAATCAGGGCCAGCGTTGGAGGAAAGAAGGTAGGACCATTTGAGTTGTGTTTTTTCAAAATCTGCCGGCCGTTTTGCAAATCCCATACCCCACCTTTAAAGACCAAAATATTAAATAATTGACACTTCCAGGTCTATTTTTTTTTTTACTTTCTTCTACTTATCTACTGCAGTCTTGAATTATTGTAAAGTGCCCCTATTATGCTATTTTAAAGGTTCCTTAATTTGTTTTGGAGGTCTCCATTGCTGCATCACCTATTTTCTCACCGTGTCTAAAGCAGTTCAATAAACAGTTTGTCTCTCTAAAGCCCTCTTTTCCAAGACCCCTCTCTGCTCTGATTGGCCTACATCTTACAGAAACCAAAAGCCTATTACCATATCTGAATTTCAGCTCCGAAGGCTTCCTCAGCACTTGTATACACAGTGATATGAACAGTAACAATGGTGTCAGTTTTTACCATATCAGTTCGAGTCCTCATTCTTTGAAAGTGCATGCAAAGTGGATTTCCTCCCGTGAAACATGAACCAAACTCTTCCAGGCCTCAGCTACAACTACAGTGTTTAAGGATGGGGTCAAAGTAGATGTCGCTAATAAAGACATTAGCCTGGCATTATGCACATTTTTTACAAATCTACATAGTAAGGAAGTAGAGCAGGAAGTAAGGCTGGAATTTCTGGCGACTGGTTTCAGGCAGTTCTGAATTGGTTCTTTCTTTTGGTAGACAATAACTCTAATTATCATGCACTTTAAACTTTGACTGAGAATGCAAAATGTCTGCAAAGTTTCAGTTATATTAAACGCTACATGGAAGGAAATATCAGAAAAAGCATAATAGGGGCTTTAACTTTTGTGTAGATTGTGTTATATTAACATATGTATAAACCTGTGCCATCTCTTTTTTAATATTATTTAATAATTAACATTTCTGAAAACCAGGCATTTAACATAATATAATTTCATTCATAATTTAAATGTTATTTTTTTATAGTGTATTTTTTTCATCTGAATGTTACACAAAATGATTTTGCATCACAATGCAATGAGAGAATTTATTTGAGAAAGTTAACCTTTTGTAATATTAATTCATTTAAAGTTTTATATAATTTATGTAAATTATTAATATATACTGTTATTTATTTGTTTATTTATTTAGACATAAAGCTATATCTAGAGACCAACATATCATAGACTTGGCACTTCGAGGTCTTGCTTTTTTGAATTTGCCAGGAAGTAACACCCTGGCAACCACCCACAACACCTTAGTTTTGCTCTGGCAAGCACGTCTCACTGGCTTTCTGTAGTGCCTTGTATCATGTTTATTATCTAGTAAGCAATATTTGTCTTGTTGTTCAGCTTTGACTGGTCTTGTAAAGCTTTTTCCCTGATAGCAGAGGATTGAGTGTATATCCTGTATTAGCTGTCTTTATATAGTAATTATAAAGGGGTCATGCAGGTTGGCATTGCTGTGTTCTCCACAGGGAGCGCTCGTAGCACGAGTCTCCTGGGAAGGCAGAGGTTGAGTCGAATGCTATTATTAGCGCAGGGTTAGCTTCTGCGCTGGGTAATTAAAGCGCTTGTGGAGCTGCTCTTTCCTGCGAGGCCTTGATTTAGCCCCAGTGTTAATTAGTGCTCCGTTAAGCCCCAGCGTTCCTGTGGAAGATCCCTGCGCTCTTCGCCCTTCTGCCCATCAGACTCCTGCTTAATCCCACCACGGTTCTCCCAGACAGTATAGCTGCAGTTTGTTACTGCACGAAGATTCGCCTGCTGGATCAAAGGAAGAGAGTCTCGGTCTGAATACAGTAATAAATATCACTCTGCATAGATCATGGCATTTCAAATATTTGTCTTCGTTGTGGATGTTCATGGATACTTTCTGCAGACATTTAATGGGCCATATTATGCGCTTCTGTAGCATTTGAAAATCCATGTTAATCAAGGTTTAATGTTGCGTTACATTATTTACCACCCCTCTCTGATGCTATTGTACCTTTGAGAGTTCTATATGCAAATAGTTTTATGATTGGCTACTCCTTTGCAACGTGCCAGCCAACACATATGGAGGTCATAAGTTAACAACTAAAAATTTGATTGTTGTAAAAGATCAGGGGTTTAATTTCTTTAAATAAAGTAAAATAAATATTTTATATGTATTAATAAACTGTTATGTGTGTCATTGAAAAGGATTATATATTATATAGAATTTGTTTAATATATATTTTATATATATATAAAAATTATTGTATATATATATACATATGATATGATATGATATGTATATGTATATATATATATATATATATATATATATATACACACACAATCATTTAATATATATATAAAATATATATTAAACAAATTATATGTATATATATATATATATATATATATATATATATATATATATATATATATATATATATATATATATATATATATATATATATATATATATACACACACACATATATATATATATACACATATATATACACACACACAATTATTTACCTTTTTACTTACTTTTTTACTTAAACTGAAATTAAGTCATTAAATTAAATTTAACTAAAATATCTTAGTCCTTCTCAACCATTTTACATCATTATACACTACCATTCAAAGGCTTTGAATAATTAAGATTTTTTTTCATGTTTTTGAAAGTCTCTTATGCTCAACAACAAGGCTGCATTTATTTGATTAAAAAAATACTGTAAAAAATGAAATATTGTGAAAAATGATTACAATTTCTATGAACCAATTTCTATTTTAAAATGTTTTAAAATGCAATTTGTTTCTATAATGGCAAAGCTGATTTTTTTTTCAGCAGCCATCACTCTGGTCTTCAGTCTCACATGATTTTGATATGGTGCTCAAGAAGCATTTCTTATTATTATCAATGTTGAAAACAGTTGTGCCGCTTAACATTTTTATGGAAACCTTGTTTTTTTCCACGCTTCTTTGGTAAATGGAAAGTTATAGAAATCAAGTTATTAAGAAATAGAAATCTTTTGTAACATTTTTGAGGAATTTAATGTGTCCTTGCTGAATAAAAGTATGAATTTCTTAATGACTCCAAACCCTTGAATGGTAGTGTAAACAATAATATTTAAGTGAAAATGCTTAATTCGGACAATTCTTTACTGAATTTGACTGTCACGGTCTTCTATTTCCAGATCCCAGAGTCCATCATTTCACGAGGCGTGCAGGTGTTGCCGCGGGACACCGCCTCTCTCAGCACCACGCCCTCAGAGTCTCCTTGTGCTCAGCAGTCCCGCCTCTCCACTGCCTCCTGCCCCACCCCTAAAGTAAGACTCAGCCCCTTCTCCCTTTATTCACACCATTCCTTCTCCCCTCAGCTGTCTGTTTCGTCATGCACTCAGTATCCTCCATGGCTGGATCCTCATCTGCTGCCACCTCATTGGCTGCTTGACACACTGCTTTGCATTCCAGACAGCAGTGACTTTGCTCATTGGGCCGTGTGAGAGGAGAAGCGGGGCTTCTTCACTGGCTGAATTTTAAGTTGTATTTAAATTCCTCCTGTAGCGGTTGATAGTTTGTTGTTTTAGATCCAACGGTATGATTAGATGAATTCTACGAGGGGCTATTAATTCATAACATTTGTTATTATTTTCTTTAAGATATTCAGGAGCTGTTTTGGGTGTTTTTTGCAGCATTAACAGTTATTTAAAGCTGCCGTCGGCAACTTTTTTTTTGATCATATTCAGCGAATTCGACACTATATTCCGACAGAACAACATAAATAAAGTGGTTTTAGAAAAAAACCCGAGCTTCTAACTCCACCTGGAGCGTGTTATTTGTTCTGCAAAAATCCACCGCTCCCGGTTCATTGTGTCCAATCAGCGCAGGGGGGTGTGAGATAGGACTGTCAATCACAAGTCGTGCATGCACTCGTCAATCACATGCGTGTGCCTGAAGTTCGCGCAGTAGCGAATAGTGATGGCGCAATAACGAGCACGAACTCGGTGGGAGGGTATTCGTTGATAGTGGGGAGGGGCATGAGAGTTGTAAACATTCAACATTTTTCCTAAGTCCACTTAATCAGCCAGAGTTGTCGACGGCAGCTTTAAAGTGTCTCGAAGACCCTGTTTACACCTGGTATTAAGATGCGTTTAAGATGGTCGATCGGATCACAAGTGGACGACGCTTGTGTATGGTGTACAGGTGTAAACAGGGTCTAAAACGTTTTGAGCTTGTCCACTTCCGACCAATTCCAGAGGTAGTCGAAAACACATTTGACCGGATTGCTTTAGTAGTGTAAACGCTCATGTTGTCAAATGCGTTCAAACAGCCACAGAGGACCACCTGCTCTCCGCCTACTGGTCTAATGCGGAAACATTATGGAAAGTGCACTAGCCAGACTGGATTTAAACTTTGTCGGATGAAGACCCAAATTTGGTTTGAAACTGAAAAATGTACCAATCACAATGTTCTCTCACCATTCCTGATTTCTTAGAAACACTCAGAGAATTCGGCGTGGTCTTGCTGCTATCAGCGCAGAAACGAAAGCTGCTGCTCTCCGTATGTTTTTCTGTTGTCTCCATGCGCTTTCATTTGTAAATTGCGCACGCTTATTTTGCCCTGAAAAAACACATACATTTACCCGTTCTCGAAGAAATCAGGATAGAATGTGGAAAAAATGGAAAAAAGAGACGGATTAAAACACCAGGTGTAAACGGGAATGTGTCTTCCTCGTCTACTTGTGATCCAATCGACCAAAATAATATTAATACCAGGTGTAAACAGGGCCTAACTCACATTAGGGGCATTCGCACCAGAGGAACCTTTTCATAGTTCCTAGAACTTTTGGCAGAAGTACCTGGATTTTGGTATGTTCGCACCGATTTGAGTTCTAGGAACTCTTTTGGAGAAACTAATTAAGCTCCCACATCAGAGTAGGGTCTAAACCAGCACTACAGGAACTATCCGTGACGTCAGTGTACGCTGATTGGCCGAACGCACGCAGAACGCCAGCACCCGCCATTTTTAAAAAGGCTGTGTAAAAACACAGATTGTAGCCTATATATTTACTCAATAAACTAACTCTACTAACATGGAAAACAGTGATAGATGGGCCTCTTAACCTTTACTTTGAGGAGAAAATCCAACGCAACTTTGAGGACATCATCGCAACACTGGACATCAACCACACGGCATATGCTAATAACTTTTCATTACTGTCTACTTTCTATGTATGACAGTTCTATCGAATAAAGTATTTGACGGAGTAGTAATATGCGCTGAATGCGAGCGCTGTGTGCTCAGGCTCTGGCTGGCGTTCTCAGCAACGTCAAAATAACTTATTATTATATTAAAGTAATCTGAAGTTACTTTGATTTCAGCTCTTTCACGATTGTTTTTTAGTTGTCATAGTATAAGAGTGTGTTTCCTATTTTGGCCCTGATGACGTGGACATCATGGGTCAGGACCACTGTATGTGTGTCCATATAGCTCATGAGACAATGGGTCACATAAGTCATGTGTGTGTGAAATCTGTCAACATAAGAATAATAATTAGTGGTGCTGCACTAGTTTCTCTGTCTCCCTCTAGTGAACACAGTGTGTAGTACATATTTGTTGTCCTTTAATTGATTAAAATATTTGTCTAAGTAACAGACTATGGAAACTTGGTCTGCAAAGTGCTTGAAGTATATAATGGAAATGTTTTGGCCTCTTTATATAATTTTTTTTTTTAGGATGTATGTGAAAGCCTGTGGTAAGCAGAATTCCAATGAAGTGCTCTAAGCTTCAGCTTTGACCTCAGGCTGGGTTTTAATTCTGCTGACGGTTGTTTTTTATGACAAGTGTCTGGCAGTTTGGCTTTAGTTGCTGAACAAGGGTGTCAGGTGGCACTTAACAGTTAGAGGCTACACACAGTAAAGAACGTGCAGAGAAGAGTGTGTGTGTGTGTGTACTCTGTTACATGCGCTATTTAGTAGTGTACCTACCAGCTTGAGCATTTGGGGATTCCCAAACCTGAAAAAATAGTTATCACAGGTTCACAAATGTGTGGAGAATTTATGTGCGGATATTGCGTGTGTGTGTGTGTGTGAGAGAGGGAAAGAGAGATTGTGGTGGGGCTTACATTAATAGAAGTGCCAAATTAAATTTGTAATCAAATAAAAATCTGTTTTCTTAATCCATGGCATTGTTCTGATTTTGAGCATTTCATTTAAGTTTGACCTCATAATTTTTAATCAAAGTGTCATAACTTAACCGTTTAGAAAAATCGGGCTGCACATGTACAGTGTGGACTCTAGCGTTTGTGTAAAAAGTGAAGTATACTTTGGACTTAATATACCATTACCTAGATTTAAGATACAACATACTTATTATTTTATTAAGTCAATTAAGACAAGATAACAGACTTACATTTTATGAAAATAGGAAAACAAAAATACATTTAACATGTAATAACCCCATAAGCAGTCATTTACAATGATTAAAAGCCTCATTATCATAAAATCATCCTAACATTTTTAGGATAATGAGGCTTTTTATCATTGTAAATCACTTTGGAATATTACAATTTTTAGGCTAAAGTTAATCGTTAAAAGATCGCAATCTCGATTCAAACACCCACATGATCTTATTCTTAATTGACAATGATTTTCCTGTGTCTATTAAACCCTTGACAAGCACGATCACAGCAAACATTCAAATGTGCATTTACGCTGCCGCTGACCCAGAGAGAGCAGTTGTCGTGTAGGTATAAAACAGCTTCTCAAACAGTCCTTTCAACCACACAGGGTCATTCTTTCTGTCTTACAATACTTCAAATTATCACATAAGTACTGGAATAAAAGTTTATAGTTTGGATATAAACACTGATGTCTGTCACCTTTCATAACTCGACACTTCAAACACCTTGATTTATTCAAAGATGCAGATTCATCCAGTAATAAAATAAGTGACCTTTTTGAGTGAGTCATTGAATCATTAATTCAAACAGATTTGTTTTGGAATAATTCATTTAAATTAATTAAATATTTTAAATGGACCACAGCAGTTAACATTTTGTCAGAACCTCTAGTAAATTACATGTTATTTTGTTTAGTTGTCTATTCAGAATCGTTGGAGAATCTTGAAACAAAAATATATGTATTTCTCAATTTATCCAGAATCATGCAGCTCTACTGCTTTATACTGTACATTATTGTTTGACTTCCCAACACCAATTGTTTTCCAAGACACTTAAATAGATAGTACATCCAAAAAAAATCCATCCTCATGCCGTCCCAAACTTTTGTTTCTTCTGTGGAACATAATAGAATATATGTATATATATATATATATATTTAGGATGTTGGTAACCAAACCGTTTCCGTTCCAAATGGGAACCAAAACATTAAATTCAAAGTCTGCATTCTGACCAGTCAGATTTCAAGCAGGTACTCTGCTTTTTAAAACTTTAAGATCAGTATGCTGTTTTTTTATTAACTTTTTTTTATGAGACTTTGAATGATAATGTGTGCAAAAATACATTGTGCCCTCAATATTGTCTGGAACTGTCTGAATATGTTCTTTTTTTTTTGACTCCTTCCTTATATAGTGAACGGTGTGACGTTCACTGTGTAGTGAACAAATCAGCAGTTTTGCACACAATATATGCATGAATGCATAAAATAGCTTATGTTCTGGTCAGCAGAATGGTGTAGTAGACATCAGCAGAGGCTAAATTCCAGTTTTCCAGTCGTCTCTTTCCAAGCTGACAGCTTGTTGTATGAGAGAGACTATTAGAACCATGCTGACGCTAAAATCGTTACAATGAGGATTCACTGAAACTTAACATTCTGAACAAACAATTCCTATTTCATCAACATAACAATCAGGCCTAAAGATCGGATGTGAAGCCAAATTGGATTTGTGTGCAGTGTGAAATCAGCGTGTGATTAAAAACCTTTTCCGAGCATACATCATCCAGTACGGCCAGAGGCATCACAGACACTCAAACACACACACACACACATATGCTCACTGCATTCCCTCAGCACATCGTCCAGCTGTTACATAAGACCCTGTTTGGCTGTGAGCTCTCCATGCGCACTAAACACAGAGGTAATAATGCATAATACGTTTTTACACTCTCTCTCCTTTTCTTAACCCACTCACATGCTTCGTCTGAGCCGATCTGATTTCAGAAAACACTCTCCGTAACCGCACACACAGCCGTCAACCCCGTTCTCCCTCAAATCTGTGGTTGCACTTCCTCCAAATTTAGATCCCAGTGGTTTTTTACTCATCCTCCGCTTTTGCATGCTGTCTCACTCCACCTCTTTCTCCCCTCCTACACTCTCTCTGGCTTCATGCGTGTAGTGTGTGTGTGTGTCAGTGTGTGCACGAGAGACTTGCGGCATTCTTCTGTGCACCAGGATAAAGCATGGTAAGCGCCGTCTTTCTCCTCTCTGATGCGTCACTCTGTTTTGTTCTACACGTGTCTGTTGTGGATGTGCGTGCGTGTGGGGTGTAAGTGAGTAGGGCTTCAGATAGACTCCGAGGGGGATCGTGGGACAGGGCGATTTCAGGGTGCAGCATGATCTACAGCGTAAGGAGCAGCCAATTGGTTTTGTAACAGCTGCAGTGGTCTGATGTGGTTGTACAGGATACATTACTGTGGCTTTCTGAATGGAGGCTCCATTAGGTGCCACTGTTTAGAAGTGTAGTTGATGTAGTATCAGTGCTTCCCAGATCTGTACAACAGTTCCAGGTGCAGGTGCTTACAGGGAGAATAATGTTGTTTCGTTAATGACTTGTGCATATTTGTTTCTGTCTGTTGCGAACTATGTGTGTTTGCCTGTTGTGAAAGTGTACGTATGCTTGTTTTTGTTGCGTTTGCATGTGCACTCATGTTCATGGTGTGTGTGTGTGTGTGGGAGGGGGAATCTGTTATTTTACACACTTTGGATTTTCCGTCATAAAGACACAATTTTCTCATAAGTTTTATAACAGACATGTCATGAATAAGTTCCAACGCAATGTGATTTGTAAAAAATATATAATGTAATGTAATATTAAGCAAAAACAGGCTATCTCTCTGTAGGCTACATTTACATGACAATGATCTACTAAAAAAACAAACAAAAAAACAAAATGCCATTGTCCTGTAAAAGAAAGGCCAAAACGCATAAAGTTTTCCATTTTTTTGTTGAAAACAGTGTTGTGTAAACGGCCTCTTAGTCTGACATGTAAACATGCATTTTTATTTTTCATTATGGAGATGATATAAGTTTTTAATATAGTATAATATAATTACAAAACATGTTAGCTCTATGCTATAATATTTAGACAAGTAAACACAAAAATACTATATTACTACAAAAACTATAATTTCATAAAAATATTAAATATTTAAGATAAAATGTAACATGATCTGACATGCAAACAAATGCTAAAAGATCGCATCTATAGGTGTTGTAACCATATCATGAATTTTAGCACCGCTGGAATATACTGACCAATTAGAATCCAGGACTGGAGCTTTCCGTTCCAATACAGTCATTAAAAAAAAAAATCCAACAACATCCTGCAACAAATTCCAAAAACAAGTATTTGGCCTTAAAATTTGGCATTAAAAATGTCAGATAAAAAAAGAATGTCTGACTGAATTAAATTAAAATACTTGGTTGCTCTCAACCTTTGTGCAATATGTGTATTTTATTCTTTCATTATTCAGCATTTCACAAATATTATCGAATAAAGTACCATATTATATGTTATAATACAAATATACATTATTATAGTATACACTCACCGGCCACTTTATTAGGTACACCTGTCCAACTGCTCGTTAACACTTAATTTCTAAGCAGCCAATCACATGGCGGCAACTCAGTGCATTTAGGCATGTAGACATGGTCAAGACAATCTCCTGCAGTTCAAACCGAGCATCAGTATGGGGAAGAAAGGTGA
The DNA here is from genome assembly GCA_031834385.1 of Semotilus atromaculatus. Taxonomy (NCBI): domain Eukaryota; kingdom Metazoa; phylum Chordata; class Actinopteri; order Cypriniformes; family Leuciscidae; genus Semotilus; species Semotilus atromaculatus. The sequence goes on from JAULUF010000028.1 coordinate 21,890,882, forward strand.
TTTGAGTGACTTTGAACGTGGCATGATTGTTGGTGCCAGAAGGGCTGGTCTGAGTATTTCAGAAACTGCTAATCTACTGGGATTTTCACGCACAACCATCTCTAGGGTTTACAGAGAATGGTCCGAAAAAGAAAAAACATCCAGTGAGTGGCAGTTCTGTGGGCGGAAATGCCTTGTTGATGCCAGAGGTCAGAGGAGAATGGCCAGACTGGTTCGAGCTGATAGAAGGGCAACAGTGACTCAAATAACCACCCGTTACAACCAAGGTGGGCAGAAGAGCATCTCTGAACGCACAGTACGTCGAACTTTGAGGCAGATGGGCTACAGCAGCAGAAGACCACACCGGGTGCCACTCCTTTCAGCTAAGAACAGGAAACTGAGGCTACAATTTGCACAAGCTCATCGAAATTGGACAATAGAAGATTGGAAAAACGTTGCCTGGTCTGATGAGTCTCGATTTCTGCTGCGACATTCGGATGGTAGGGTCAGAATTTGGCGTCTACAACATGAAAGCATGGATCCATCCTGCCTTGTATCAACGGTTCAGGCTGGTGGTGGTGGTGTCATGGTGTGGGGAATATTTTCTTGGCACTCTTTGGGCCCCTTGGTACCAATTGAGCATCGTTGCAACGCCACAGCCTACCTGAGTATTGTTGCTGACCATGTCCATCCCTTTATGACCACAATGTACCCAACTTCTGATGGCTACTTTCAGCAGGATAATGCGCCATGTCATAAAGCTGGAATCATCTCAGACTGGTTTCTTGAACATGACAATGAGTTCGCTGTACTCAAATGGCCTCCACAGTCACCAGATCTCAATCCAATAGAGCATCTTTGGGATGTGGTGGAACGGGAGATTCGCATCATGGATGTGCAGCCGACAAATCTGCGGCAACTGTGTGATGCCATCATGTCAATATGGACCAAACTCCCTGAGGAATGCTTCCAGCACCTTGTTGAATCTATGCCACGAAGAATTGAGGCAGTTCTGAAGGCAAAAGGGGGTCCAACCCGTTACTAGCATGGGGTACCTAATAAAGTGGCCGGTGAGTGTATTATTTGCTCAGATGTAGTTTGCAACACTCATTGTAGATTGATCCACTCAGTGTGTCTAATATGATAAGACAACAACACTTTGTCTACAACACTCGACACATGATGGTATCATACCTCTTAATCGCTGGTGATTCCCATCATGTGTGTGATGTATAATAAGTCGAGATAATATGAGATATAGACAGAGAGATTCAGACTGAAGCTCACCCTGTGCTTCACTGGATGGCCAGAGGGACAGCGTGTGTGATGTGTGTTCACTGAGACAAGTGTGTGGTGTGTTCACTGGTGTGTGCTTGCGGGATAGGGTTGACTAAGGATACAACCCGGAGGGGCTTTCAGCAACAGACATAAAAAAGAGACTGTAATTAAAGGAGGGGTAGGCAATTTTCAGAGAGACTAGCAATAGCGAGCTTTGAAAGTATAAGATCCCACCCTTCCTTCAGACGTCTCCAAAGCCACGCCTCCTTCAAAACACATGAACGCGTACAGCAGGGAGCAAATAAAAGCGTCTCGAGACTGCGTTAAACTACCTCATGTCACAAAGCACTTAACATTACAATAATGATGAACGTAAAGAACTTAAAGAGCACTGACCTGTACCCCACCTGACTGCTGCAGATTCATTTCGCCATTGAAACGCATAAATTCGAGAACCATTCAGATTAACGCCACAAACCGCTCCGAGTATAACGTCACTGGTTTCTGACTTCTTTATTGATACTAACACTAATAAAAAGAATAAGCAGATAGAAATCAATTTTTCATATACAAGATTCTTGTTTTAATAAAAAAAATATATAAATGATGTACAACTTGTTTTTTTAATCTATAAAAGTGCTCAATTTAATTTCTAGTGCTTTTGCGTTGATGCTGATGCTGAAAGTTCCCTATAGTGCCTTTTTACTGATGTGAGCAATAAACCCATTGCTTTGGTGTAAATAATGGCATCAATATTTCTATTATCATAAATATAGTTTCTCAAAATATCTTTGTACATTTTCATGTCTAAAATTTCATATTTAATTCTAATTTATAAAATTATATATATTTTTTTTTTTACATTTTGTTTTACCATAAACCTGACCATTTCTAAACCTCAAAAAAGGCCTCCTGTGTTGTGCTCCAACACATTATGTTCCCATCCTCTCCGATCTCATCCCTTCGCTTTAGTTTTATATGAATAAAGACCAAAACGACATTACATTATTGTGACTGCACTTTTTCTGGCTGTTAGGCGTTTTATGTTTAGTGTAGTAGGAGTCAGGTTATGTGCTGGCTATATATGTCTTTGTAACTATGTAGCTGTTTAAATTGAAAATCATATCTCAACAAGTCATGATGAGTAAATAATATAATTTTCATGAAGACAAAATTCCCATGGCCTTTTGCCAGTTATTCTGCCAGAGGTTTGACATGAAAGGTTCATCGAAAGCAATACGTTACTGGCTGGGTCGCTGAGCATGTTTGCTGTCAGTATAGTGATTGTATTTGTTCTCTTGAAATGGGTTGACTTTTTAAAGGGAGCGAGACGGGAGCAACCTCGCCCGTCAGCATGTGGGACAGGTGTTCTGCAATGCCCATTTCAGTTTTAAAATGTATTATCATAGCTCTCAGAAGTGCTGGAGAAACCAATATTCTATGCTTTTGTGTTATGTGAATGTTTGTGAATGTTTGTGTTAATAATAAAAAAGAAGAAATGTCACACAGAAATGGTTAAATATAGGATACTGGGATAACCAAAATAAGGCACTTTAAGCCTCATAAACACAAATAACATGTTTAGGTTGCGTGTGTTCGTTTGAGAGACAGCATATCTGGCTTAACCTCTCTGGAAGTGTAATAAATGGACATTGACAGGCCAATGACCCTTTGCTCCTGAGCCCACCCCACCCCCACCTCCTTTCTCTCTCTCTTCCATTGATGAATGGAGAGAAGATTGAAGGTCAGCTGAAGGGGAGAACAGGCCCTTACGCTTGCCGGGGCGATTACACATCCCTGTCATTGAATGTGACAGGTGTGTGGCAGTTGTGGAAGAGATACATATTGTATCTGGCAGTGCCTCTGCATTTAATTTTTTTTTTTTATGTGTTTGTGTTTGTGTGTGTGTGTGTGTGTGTGTGTGTGTGTGTGTGTGTGTGTGTGTGTGTGTGTGTGTGTGTGTGTGTGATGTGCGTGTCTATGGGGTTAAAGTCTGGTACAAGTTTTCAAGGACACGTAGTGGTACGTTCTGTTTAATTTGAAGTGCGTGTTTGTCCAGTTGTGTCCATTACCATAGTTTCAGTTCTTCATATTCATACGTCAATCCATCCTTTATCTCATTCTTTAGGTTCTGTTGTTTATACACGTATATCGTCTGACACATACAGCTACTGTACATCGGCACTCTGTTAAAGCGTCCGTGTTCCACATTTGTATTGAATCTTACACTGTACCAAATATAGTGAGATTAAACAGGCTGTTTTTGTTACTATACCTGCTACTGTAAGAGTTCTGTATTTAATTGACTTGTGTTGGGAATGTCTAATTGCATGTGAGAAATACTAGCCTAATTCACACTGTCGTTCATCAGAGTGGGCTGAGTTGCTGAATACTGAATGGGCGTTGATGTGTAAATGTTGGCGGTCATGTTATGTTGTGATGTTATAACCATGACAATTTCAGGATTACCTTTTTTTCAGTTTAGTTTTCTTAAATGGAGAGATGAAGCTTTGTGTTGTGAGTTTTAGAGTACGTTTAAACTATTTTATTTTAAAAGAGCAAGGATTCTGTTGTCCATCGTTTATCCGCTTTCAAAATATAAACAGCCATTAAAGGGATAGTAGAAAATTCTGCCATCATCATTCACTCTCATATCTTTCAACCCACATGACTTTCTTCTTCTGATGCGACACAACAGCAGAAATGCTACAAGAGAAATACTGGCCATTTGCCATAATAGTAAACGATAGTAAGTAAATTGGGATCCGGGTTGTCAAAAGCATCAAAGTGACCAAAAGTACCATAAAATATATTACTCATGCACTATATATTCCAAACCTTCTAAAGTTATGCAATAGTTTTATGTGATGAACATACCAGAATTTGACATGCAGAGATTTAATGTGGCGATATGTTGTGGGAACAAATTCTTAATTTGTGGTTATAATATCTATTTTTTTTTCTTTTCTTTTCTTGTCATAGTTTTGAGCTCCATATTTTTGTTTTATTTTGTTTCATTTCATAATTTTATTTGTTGATTTTGTAACTCTGCAACCCAGAATCAAATTTTCATAAAATGGAAAAGCAGAATAATAATATGGAGTCGGCAACACATTCTTCAACATTTCTCTTTTTGTGTAAGTCATTGAGGTTTGAAATGACATGCATTTGAGTAATTGATGACAGAATTTTTCCTTTTTTTGTCAGCGAGCTATCATTGTGACTAGTTTGTTGCATGTTTCATTTTGTGTTTGAAGATAATCTCTCTCTGGAGGTCTTGGCAAACTTGTGCAGTTGTGTCCAGTCAAACTGGCAGTGGGGTGTCTGCCACCGGTGTCTTGAATGTGTCCTCTCCCTGCAGAGCACTTGCCTGTGAGCCGCTGTAATGATGGGAATGCTGTTTACATGTGTTCCCCGTGCTTGTGGCTGCAGTGTTAACCCTCCTCTTCCCTGTTCCCTCTCTCCCTACACCAGGCCCGGCTCACCTCCTGCTCATCCACTTATAGTGTCACAGAGGTACAGCATGTTTTACACTGCGCCGCCCATCACCCTGCGACTAACCACGCCCCTCTCAGAGACTCGGCCAATCATTGCTCACACACCTCACACGTGCACAGCTCATCCCTGTGAAGCAAGTCTGTCTCATCGGTTCATTTATTTACCCCCAAAATGCCTCATAGTTTGTTTTGTGTGTTTGAGAGTGTGTTTGTGTGTGTGCTTCAATTCATCAGTTTCTCGTGAATTGTGAACTTTTCTGTCTTTAAATAAGGATAAAGTGATCAGTAATTAGAAAAATATTTATAGCATAATACGTGGAACATTTTATGATTGATTTAAAACATTTTGTTTAAAGCTGCTGTAAGCAATTTTTATGAAATACCACCAATCATTGAATTATTATTGCATTATTTTAGTGTTTTCTGTATTTCTTTTCTCAAGGGTGATTCTCATTACTTTAATAGGTAGTTTTTTATTCATTTCATATATTAAAGTGTTGTCATGATACATTAATACTGTTAATTGTACAACATATAAAGATAATATAATACCATTTAAATAATATATCATTGTTTTTTCACATTACAGTAATTTGTACAATACAGTAATTTTTGAATTCTTCAAAAATATAATTTAATATAAAATAATTGTACTTTTTTGATATGATCAAGACATGTTCTTGAAAGATTTGATGAGATTCACCCTTGGAGGGCGGCTCTTTGTCGAGAGTGTGTAAAAGGATGGGGAATGGTGGCAGAAGTTAGCATGATTTCTGAATTGCTTACAGCAGCTTTAAAAACCACCAAATACACGCTTGTCCTTCCAGACTAAAGACTTTTATCTCTCATAATATTACACTTTTCTGTAACACTTCCAGCTTCACAAAGTTGGAGGAGTTCTAGAAATGAGCTTTAATATAATCATGAATGCTCATTATCCACGGAAGCCTCCTTTGTTCTCAGAGATCAGATGAAAAATCGGCGCAACACAGAGACACACTGAAGCTGCTTTGCTCCTCTTTGGTTTAGTAGTAGTAGTAGTAGTAGTAGTAGGATGATTTTGCTGTTATGACTTTTCGCTTGATTCCCCCTCATATTTTTCATATCAGTGTTAAATGATCCTTAGAGTGTGTGTTTGTGAAAGTGTATATTGTGAAGTGTGTGTGTGTGTGTTTGTTGACGGGCAAGGCTATATCAGGTGAGTTACTGTCCTGTGGCTTCCTCCAGGCCTCACGGAGAGAGTTCAGGACTCACCTGGATGAGGTCATCAAGTCAAGGTACTCTACCTTGGACCAGGTAATCAGATATCCCTTTCTCCCCTAATCTTCACATAAGTCAGCACTCAGTCAATCACACATACAAACATGCACCAGAGTCTTCCCTCAGAGTGTTGCACGTGGCCCACAGCCTTCTGATGTAGCATCAAGGCTCTTTTTGTTATAGCTTTGAATTCTTGTCTTAAACAATCTCTCTTTCTCTCTTGCTTTGTTCCAAAACCTAGTGAACTAGCTTGCTTTACAGACTACAATGATGTCCTCATGATGCACTTAGCGCTCCTCACATGAAGTGCACGGGAGAATCGATTCACAATATTTTTTGCTATTTAATTAAATATATTTATAATTAACATCTTTCTTGACTTGTATGCTATTTAAATGTTTTTCACAGAGTTTTTGCAATGCATTTTGGTATTTCTCTATTCTCGCTTCTTACAATTTGGCCAAATTAGTTATTTTACAAAGCAATGTAATTATTATATAATCCTAGTTTAATCCAGTTGACACTTTTAGCTAAATAAATTTAGCTAATGGTTTCTTTCCTTAAAGAGGACCTGTTATTAAAGATTTTAGAAAAGGGGATAATGGGTTCTCTTTAAAAAAAAAAACACTGATACCAAAAAACTGGATACACTATATTTATATTTATACAATACAATACAATACAATACAATACTATATACTTTAAAATAAAATAAAATGCGAAATTTATGCAAATTCAAAGTTTGAGATCAGGTTGACAATTGTTTTTAATCAATTAATTGCCCTATATAATTATTCTGCCTACCTTTTGGAGCAACTTTCATGTCAGGAGTGTGACTATGATACCTTAAAATACTGTCTAGTTAGGCAGCTCACTATGTTTTGGAATACAGCATCTCTCTTTTTACCACACTCTCTCTCTCTCTCTATCTCTTTCTCTCTCTTTCTCTTTCTTTCCGAGCTAATAAAATGGCTCACCAGCATTACAGCTGTTAGTTTCCATACTGTCTTATCAATCATTTCTGATTGGTTAATCACAGAGCGGAGTTCCTCTTGTTGGGCCTGACACTCTCTTGTTAATAATTCATTCCCCATTGCTGTTTCCCAATTACTCCATCTTCATTTCACTGGTCAGGGATTAACTCTCATCTGCCCGTATGCTGACACATCGTTCCCCAACCTATGTGTGTGTGAGGACGTGTCTGTTTGTGAGCGTATGTTTTCAGTCCACTGAGTTCTTTGGTCCCACTCTGATTTAAAGAGACCTGACATCTCTGCATTGCTTTCATTGCCTTCATCCATTCCTTCAACCGTCCTGTGATCATTGGTTACCTCTCATCTTCACTATGAGCTCATGCTGTCTGTTTTTTGATGAAAGGATGTTAGATGTACAAATAGGAGGAGGGGAAGAATAAAAAGTGCCATGGGTGTACAGTCTTCCTTGCCTGTACAGGATTTGGTTAAAGATTGCTGGTTAACGGGATGCTACCAGTCTTAGATCTGCATGTTTGTATTGTTGTGTTTGATTTACTGTAGTTAAACTGGCCCATTCTTTTTTTTAATACAACTAATACTACTGGGTTTTTAAGGGAAGACCAGGTTTATTTTATTTATGTATTTTATTTTTATTTAAGAAAATAATTGATTGAACCTTAACCGTTTTAATGTTATTTTAGTGCATTAACTGTTTTAAATAATTATTTTATTTTAATCATCTTATAATTCATTGAGTTATGGCCTGATATTTTAATCTGCATTTTAGCAGCAGTTTTTGTGTTTTCATTATGATCCTTTTACTTACTATGGTAAATTTAAATCTAGACTCTCTAGAATCTAAATAACCTAAAGCAGTGGTTCCCAAACTTTTAACAGGCATGTACCCCCTGAGACATTATAGATCTTCCGGAGTACCCCCAACACAACCAATTGTTAACAACAAGTTTTTAATTTAATTTATTCATATTTATTTTTATCAATTTTGTCGATAATAGTGAATAGAATCATAAACACATGATACAAATCTCATCAAAAGTCAAAATATGAAACAAATGTGCTGAATATAATTTTAAACAGATATGCACCCAATCTCACACACAATAGGCCTACAACACATATCCAACATCTCATTAAAGCTATTCACTTTTCACATACTGATAAGTATTGCTTTTTACATATGATAAAACTGTATATTTTCTTAACTTCTCTGCTGTAAAATAAAAAAGAGAACACATTAACAATAGTAAACTAAATAGTAAACAGTAAACTAAATTGTAGTAAACCACACAGAATAGGCCTTCCACCTCTCCATCCACATGTGACGTGACAAAAGATCTTTAACTTTTAGGTGGCAAAATATTTTTTTGTAATTCTATGAACTACACTGCGCAAAACAAACGTAATACTACCCACCGGATGAGGGTTGGCCTCCACAGAACATAAAATATTATTTTTATTTAATTTTTCGTAAAAAAACAGTTACGGACGTGACGCTCTGAAAAGCGACTTTCACAGAGACCTCAAACAGAAAGCACAAAGCCTTTCTTTAAAGTGAATTTCGTTTTTTATTAATTGTATCTTAATTTTAATCAATGTTTCATCAACCAATTACCTGGATTTAATAAATAAGAAGTAAATATAGTAGAAATAGATCATCATGACACGGAGGCGCCGGCGCGTGAACTGGACTCTCGTCTAATAAATGAACCGAAACACAGCATATAAGGTACTTGCCTCACAGACCTGAGAAATATATAGAAAGCTTGAAAATGTCTTCTTTTTAACAGAACAATTCAAAACGGCTCTCTGCAAATGTAATCCGGATGAAATGTGCATTTCACTCTAGCGCGTTGACTAGCCTACTGCGGAGATCGCGAGTCAACATCCCCAACTTCATCTTTGCAGCCGACACTGACAAACACTTGTTTATTAATAAACAATTAAAATGTCTCCTTGCTATATTTGACATATTCGTAATCATTATGCCGGTTCTTTGTGGCAGCTTTTAGATACTTTATTGGCAGTGCCACCCTTGCATGTTACATGAACGCGTCACCACTGCCTCAGCACCGAAAAGATGATTTTTTTTTCAAATCTAAAATCAAAAATCGTGATACGAACCGAATTGTAGGTTTGGTCTATCGTTACAGCCCTAGTAAGTTGAGAAAGCAGGAGTTTAGTTGTTTGTCATGGTTGTAAAAAAAAAACAATGGCTATCTGAACATCTTTGCCAAGCGCAAACCAGTAGCTACAGAAGTAATCAATAAATTATCGGGGAGGGTCATGCCTTTTTTCACAATCATTTTGGAGGGTCATAGAAAAAATTATTGCTGGCGAAGGGAGGGTCAAGTCTTTTTTGACTACAGATCTCAAAACTCCTCCGGTAGCCCCTTAAATAAAAAACCGAACAGTCCCTAAGATCTTTTTTCGCGTACCCCCTGAAATCAGTCCACGTACCCCTGGGTGTACGCGTACCCCAGTTTGACAACCGTGGACCTAAATAATAACTTGTAATCTAATAAATAATAATCATTATGTATTATTATACCTAAAGTATATACAGGGCTACTAGTTGATTAAAGCTACAGTCCGTAGCTTTTCCTCTTTGTCACCATCTCTGGTCGAAATCTGCAATTGCAGTTATTCGCGGAATTATCATCTTTACGTGGGTTGTAATTCGGCATGAAACAGCGCGGATGAACACAATGTTTTGAGGCGAGTGCTGCTGTCAATCACCGCGCTGTGTGGATACTGTCATTCAGAATCACAGAATCACTTTGACCAGTTTGACCAACATAAGAATTTTCACCGGAAAATGTCTTCTGAACAAGTAACATCCATTTTTGTTCTGATCAACTAAGGGGGAAAAAGCATTTGACATGACAAGCGATCGTTAGATTTAATCAGCACGATTTAAATTACAGCAACCGTGCAAATTATGCTTTGTTCTCAAATTGTTCATGTTAACAACATCAGCATTGCGTGACTAACGTTACATTTAATGTGTTTTATGGTTACCTGTGTAGTTCAGAATTCATATTCTCCATAATAGCTAAACGAGAAAGGCACAACAAAGGAAACTCCATAACTGTGTGAATTAAGAAAACAGTGGTACTGTTACACGATTGAACTTTTATTGTTACATTTTTTATTGAAATGTCTTACTTGTTAAGCAGAAAAAATCCGTCTCTTCTTCCGTTTTGAACCCCTTCAAAACACGGAGTTCACGCACCTTTCAAAAGCCCCGCCGATGTTTATCCTTGTGTTCGCATGAGACGGTTTCTTTCTCTTTCTCTCGCCACCTTAAATCCGAAGTACGAAGTCTTTTGGGTTTTATAACTGGTGAATCTCCAGTTGACACTGATGATTGTTGTTTGGATCTTTCTGGATCCGCCATAAGTTTAATTATGTAAAGTGCTGCGAGAAAAGCCTATACATCTCTACATCTCCTCACGCGCAGTATGGCCGGCTAGCCGAAACTCCTTCTTTATGTGTACGGATGTGACGTAATGACACAGAGACAAGTTCCTGCGGAAACCCACCAGTACCACTGGAATTAAAATCATTATTACAAGCTAACCGTTTTTAATCTAGCTATGGCAAGCAGATAGTTTTGAACACTGGCTGAATATGTTTTTTTTTTTTATAATTATTTTGGGTTATTTTTAACTTAAAAAAAGTTACGGACAGCAGCTTTAAAATGAATCACAGGTAATCTTATGGTATATAGTATACAGGGCTATCAGTAAATTAAATGTATCTTGAATTATGACAAATTATCTTAAATTTGCCTGTATTTTAGTGTACAATTTTTGTTTTAGTGCATTCAGTACTTCATGAAAAGAAAGAAAACAAGTGAAACTAAACCATCCATCCATCCATCCATCCATCCATCCATCCATCCATCCATCCATCCATCCATCCATCCATCCATCCATCCATCCATCCATCCATCCATCCATCCATCCATCCATCCATCCATCCATCCATCCATCCATCCATCCATCCATCCATCCATCCATCCATCCATCCATCCATCCATCCATCCATCCATCCATCCATCCATCCATCCATCCATCCATCCATCCATCCATCCATCCATCCATCCATCCATCCATCCATCCATCCATCCATCCATCCATCCATCCATCCATCCATCCATCCATCCATCCATCCATCCATCCATCCATCCATCCATCCATCCATCCATCCATCCATCCATCGAACTGTTCTGGTGGCCATTAGCACACTGATAATCAACACCACTGTCTTTTTCCGGTGTCCTCTGAAATCTCACTGGAACAAAAGTGCAGTATGTGCCGTATGATTTCACTAACTGTACGTGCCGAGTGACATTGTGCCTCACCGCACCCCTCTTCCTCGCTAACCTGTGCAACCTTCCTGGCTGGCCGGCATAATGCCCACCTAAACATTAGCAACAGGAGCGAATGACGTCCAGTCAGATCTCTCTTCACCTCTCAGTGCTCATTCGTTGTCATCTCAGCTTGTTGTGTGTAAACTGAGCGAGCGCTGTCTCAGAGAGCCTTTAAAACTCATTCGGTTTCCTTTTTTTGGTCTCCCAAAGCTTCTCCTTTGCTCTGTCTGTTGTAAACCCTTTTGTTTCTGTTCATTGCCAAAGCTCCACTCTAGGCTGGAGGGGCTCAAAGATGATCGCAGGAACCATAGGACCTTCGACTCGCGAGTAACTATTCCCAACCCACGCAAAAAAAAGGAGCTGCTTCCATCCGCAAACTCTGCTTTGCGTCAGGAGTCCAAACTCCTTGCTTTACACTCTTACACTTCTTCTCTCTCCTTGTCTTGTTTCTTTCCTCTCTCTCTCATTATCTTGTCTGTAGACGTTGCTCTTTCTAATGCTCTCTTTGTTTTATTAGCCGTTTGGTGTGTTGGAGTCTCTTGTGGACATTGAGTTCTGTTTCTTAGATCTTTTTTCTCCTGTTTTTCTGTTCCTTTTAAGTTTTATCTCCATTTAGATGCAGTGTTTTATTGCTGTTTGCTGTATGTGAGCTGCGCCTCATTGTTTTCTTCCTCTTCCTGTCTTTCTTTAACTCTCTCTCTCTCTCTCTGCTCTGTGTCGATCATTGATTTGTCGTGTTGGTGCTAGTCTGTTGTAACTGGATCGTGAGTAGAAAGGATTTGGGACTTGCTTGTGTGTCTCCCCCTATAGGCCAGGGGCATTGCGTCTCAGCACGAAGGACACATAAAGGGCTGTTTTAACGCTTTCATGCAGTAAATCAAAAACTTAATATCTATAGACTTCAGCCACTATAGCCTCAAGTCAATGTGTATTTTTGCATGGAATTTGATTGCCCTCTCATACCATTACTCTTGGCCTAAGGGAACTCCATACTTTATGATACTTTGTATTGGTAGATTCCACAGTTACAGCTGAATGTATAATCAAATTTGCTATTATTATTATTATCTTAAACCATTCATGGCTAATTTTGAGAGAAATTCAGCTTAAAAGGGGTCAAAAATTAAACTGAATGGGAGGGAGTGTTTGAAGTGTTCTATTTTATGGAGCTTCCTAGATGTTAAAGTCAATTTGAAATTGAGACTATTTTTTAAATAAATGTATATTTTAATAGATATGTAAATAATAAATAATGAATGGCCTCTGAACTGACATCAAGTAGGCCACATCTAGGCTACTGTTGTAGGAAACTAAACTTTTCAAAAATATTACATTAACAATATCAAATAGTATTGGATTTGAAAAGGAGAATTATCAATAGGATAAGTCGAAATGCTTTTAAGGCTAAACTTGACCTTCAACCTCAAGTTTTTTTTACACCCAATTTTCACGATCCTATCAATTTATGATGGATAAAAGCAAGTTCTAAAAAAAAATTTCACGTGGCATTACTTGAGCAGTAAAATGACAAATAAACACTATAAAGGGACCATAAAAGTAGTATTTTATGTTTTCCGAAGCTGTACTGTAGTGTTTTGTGTGGAACCAATAGAAATTTCCACTTCAATGTTTTGATAGGAATTGCCTACAACTGCATCTCTAAAATACATCACATTTCAGGATTAAAATATTTCATGTTGACTTTAATGTCTGTTATATCAGATATACGATTCCGGAACCGGGTTGGTTTGGGCACTAGAGTGCTAACATGACATAACACTTAAATATTCAGCCTTGCTACAGCATTAAGTCCATGTTGATAATGATAATAATGGCAGTAGGACTGAAAATTTTATTTTCAGTTTGTTTGTTTTCAAGCTAGTTTATTTTGGTTGTTTTGTCTGAATGTGTAGATGATCATTCTGATCTTTATGAACCCTGTCAGTGGAATGCTAACTCTCCTGGACGGAGGATGGGGCTCCTTTTGTGCGCTAACTCTCTTCATGTCTTTCTGTCTTTCTTTTCCCAATTCCTTTCTCTCTCTCTTCCTCATTCCCTCTCATTCCGTCTCTCTCTCTATATCTGTAGGTGCAGTCACGATGCAGCAGCAAGGAGAACATCCTGAGAGCAAGTGGGTGACCGATTGTGCATTATCAGTGATGTTTGTGCAAGTGTGTTTGAGAGCATGTGTAAATTCTCACTCTTTGTATCAGGTCACAGTGCAGTGGACATCACCAAGGTAGCTCGGAGACACCGGATGTCCCCGTTTCCCCTCACTTCTATGGACAAGGCCTTCATCACTGTGCTAGAGATGACTCCTGTCCTGGGTACCGAAATCATCAACTACAGAGGTAAGCTCTTTGTTTGTGCATACCAACCCTAACTACGCCAAATCCCTGATCGCACAAAGTTAAACCAGATGAGAGAATATGTTTGCAAACTAGGGATGTCAAAAGTATTAATAAAATATTTTAATGATCAATCTTGAGGTGAGATGGTGAACGTGAACAAGTGGGATAAAAATGTGATCAAATCAAATATGAAATCTGTGCATTAGGACTTGCAGTGTAAATTCAGCCTATTAGACCAGCAACTGTCATTGATCAATTTTGGTGAGATGGTGAACGCGAACAAGTGGGAAAAAATTCGATCAAATCAAATATGAAATCTGTGCATTAGGACTTGCAGTGTAAATTCAGCCTATTAAACCCGCAATCTGACATTAATATTAATCAAACAACAACATTAACAAGAAAGAGTCTGCTCTTGGCTGAATAACTTTAGTAGCTGTTATGAGTCCTCTACAATCAGACATGAACAGAAAGTGTTTGTGTGTGTTTGTGTGTGTGTGTGTGTGTGTGTGTGTGTGTGTGTGTGTGTGTGTGTTTGTGTATATACATATACACTCACCGGCCACTTTATTAGGTACCCCATGCTAGTAACGGGTTGGACCCCCTTTTGCCTTCAGAATTGCCTCAATTCTTCGTGGCATAGATTCAACAAGGTGCTGGAAGCATTCCTCAGGGAGTTTGGTCCATATTGACATGATGGCATCACACAGTTGCCGCAGATTTGTCGGCTGCACATCCATGATGCGAATCTCCCGTTCCACCACATCCCAAAGATGCTCTATTGGATTGAGATCTGGTGACTGTGGAGGCCATTTGAGTACAGCGAACTCATTGTCATGTTCAAGAAACCAGTCTGAGATGATTCCAGCTTTATGACATGGCGCATTATCCTGCTGAAAGTAGCCATCAGAAGTTGGGTACATTGTGGTCATAAAGGGATGGACATGGTCAGCAACAATACTCAGGTAGGCTGTGGCGTTGCAACGATGCTCAATTGGTACCAAGGGGCCCAAAGAGTGCCAAGAAAATATTCCCCACACCATGACACCACCACCACCAGCCTGAACCGTTGATACAAGGCAGGATGGATCCATGCTTTCATGTTGTAGATGCCAAATTCTGACCCTACCATCCGAATGTCGCAGCAGAAATCGAGACTCATCAGACCAGGCAACGTTTTTCCAATCTTCTGTTGTCCAATTTCGATGAGCTTGTGCAAATTGTAGCCTCAGTTTCCTGTTCTTAGCTGAAAGGAGTGGCACCCGGTGTGGTCTTCTGCTGCTGTAGCCCATCTGCCTCAAAGTTCGACGTACTGTGCGTTCAGAGATGCTCTTCTGCCCACCTTGGTTGTAACGGGTGGTTATTTGAGTCACTGTTGCCCTTCTATCAGCTCGAACCAGTCTGGCCATTCTCCTCTGACCTCTGGCATCAACAAGGCATTTCCGCCCACAGAACTGCCGCTCACTGGATGTTTTTTCTTTTTCGGACCATTCTCTGTAAACCCTAGAGATGGTTGTGCGTGAAAATCCCAGTAGATTAGCAGTTTCTGAAATACTCAGACCAGCCCTTCTGGCACCAACAATCATGCCACGTTCAAAGTCACTCAAATCACCTTTCTTCCCCATACTGATGCTCGGTTTGAACTGCAGGAGATTGTCTTGACCATGTCTACATGCCTAAATGCACTGAGTTGCCGCCATGTGATTGGCTGCTTAGAAATTAAGTGTTAAGGAGCAGTTGGACAGGTGTACCTAATAAAGTGGCCGGTGAGTGTATATATATATGTATGTTTACCTTAAAAGAAAGGGATGTATTCCCTAGCATTTTTTTTTTGTTGCATTGAAATTGGTATTAATTGAGAAACATGATATTTTACTAGTATTATTATAAACTACTGCCATTTTACAAACTTATCATAAAAAAGTTAAAACTGTTTACGTCATTCTCTGAATTTTTTGTTGTTGATTGCCTTATAATTTGTTCAACAACCAGTAAAAATGAACAGAACAGAATTAAAAAACAACAATGGATCATTGCTGTGGTGTTTCAGACTCTGCATGGAGTTCACAAGGATGAATTGTTTCATTTTAAAAAAATATTGTCATGCATATTTTAGTATTTAAAATTCAGACTCATTCAAAAAAAAAAATTGTGAATAAGCCTTAAAGGGATAGTTCACCCAAAAACCAGCATTATTGTCATCATTTATTCACCCTTATGTTGTTACAAATCCATATGACTTTCTTTCTTCCATGGAACACACAGTAAGTTTTGAAGAATGTTCTTGCTACTCTTTTTTTTATACAATGTAATTTGAAGAGCCATGAAACATCTTAAAAATACTCCATATGACTACTTACATTCTTGTAAAGAGCATTTTGTTATAGAGACATGCTGTCATGAATAAGTTCTTTTGTTCTCCACGGAAGAAGTAAAGTCAAATGGATTTTGAAAGACGCAAGGATGAATGAACGATGAAAGAATTTTCATTGTTTGTGGGCTATCCTTTTAACATGTAGTACTGTCCCTCTTATGATACCAAACTGTGTTCTCATTGGCTGTTGGACTGTGGTGTATATAGGCCAGTAAGTGCTGAAGGCATATAGTCACCAAGCTTTTTGCTTTGCAGGCTTTCAGCTTTAGCTTTTTCATCTTTCCTGCCTGTAGCTCCTCATCTGTCACACATCTGTTCGTTCTTTCTTTCACCCCATCATCTCTCCATCTTTCCAGCTTTAATCTTGTCGCTCGTTCCATCCGCCGTCCTCTGTTGTTTTTTAACTCGCTGACCTTCTCTGAAGCTTTGATGCCATTGTGTTCATCTGAAGACAGATCCTGTGATCAGTTTACACACAAATCCAACCGTAAAGACCTTCTTTCTGAGTTTCGGAAAAACTATGGAAGATTTTCAATCTCTCAATTCAAAGTTACTCAATTCACATGAACATCCGGAGCGGTCCAGTCCCAATGGTTAAATTAAACAAAAACATTAAAACTATGGGATGTACTTTATGGTCAGTGTACCAAATTTAGCCCATGCTATTCTTTTTGATGGCTCTTTTTTGATTTTTCATGGCCATCACTAACACAGAGCAGCCACCCTTGCATGTGGATGTGAATTGTGCCACCAAGACACAGGTCTGCAAGCTGGGCGTTAATGTCGGTCCATGTGGTGGGGGATAGTGGGATTGCCCATGTGGTAGTGTAATGTGCCCAATGCGTCTGGCAGGGCCCAATGCAGATGAGTTGGCCCCTCCAGCACGAAAAGGCGTCTGGCGCCAGAGTGGCTCAAGTTGGCGGAAAATTCCTCTCTGCACTGGCGCCGAAGCAGAGGCAGAGAGTATAGCCCTGGCCAGTGCCGCCCAAGCCCCAAAGTTTGACACAGGTCAGTGAGCACCTTACCCAGCACCTTCATGTCCGGCGCACACCTTCGAGCATGCCTGATGCTCATCCGGCCCCAGTAATGTGTGGAATAGTCATCCATGCCTCAGTGCCATTTCACCTCCAGACCAGCAGGGGGCGGTTGAGAGTTGTTTGCTGCCACTGACGAGAGGGTGGAAAAAGAAACTCATGTCAAGGACTGAGCCGAGTGTCGCTGAATCACAATTTCCATACTTTTGTATACTTGTATGCAAAGTATAATATGAATATTTTAGCCATTGATTATATACTTTTAAGTATGTAGTAAGCCAGTACAAAATTGTGACAAAAATCTTGTCTTGATGTTACATCAGTGAATCATTGCAAACAAATCCACTTGCATTGCATGGAATAATCCATCCAATCAGAAATAGTATGCCATTTCAGTACCTTTTGACATCTTTAATGTGACACTATTACGGATAGTATATCGAATTGGGATTCAGCTCATAAGAGGCAAGTGATTCACTGGAATGTTTTGTTTTCCTTTAGCTTGTTCCACTGATTTGGACATGGCATGGTTGTCATACATAGTCAACGGAATCATGTTCCATGTTTGGCTGTATCTGTTTGTTTTATCCATGAAGAATGGCCTAGTTTGAAAGAGCTTTGTTGTCATTTTGCGGTCTAAATCATTTGTCATTGACTGCTGCTATTGAAGCCAGTGAACGCAATGGTTAGATATGTCAGTGTGCTTGCGTACAAATCCAACAGTACAAATAATAACAACTGAAAGCAAACATTCAATACACAAGCTTTTCCGACATCACCTCTTTTCACAAAACCCACCAGCACCTCAAACATTGTGCCTTCAATCTATCAGTAACTGTGTGTAGAGCTTCACTGTTTCCTGACAGATAAAAGTGATTGATTTTCAGCTCAGTGCAAGCACAAGGAGGGCATGTCCAGATCAGCGTAAATAGAGGAAATATCCTCACCCAGCCAAGTAATGTCACTCATAAATTTTTGAAATGCGTTGTTCATACAACAAGATGGGTGTAAGTTATGAGCGGCTGTCTGTTTTAAAACCTCTTTCTGTCACCTCGGTTAATAAAATGAATTTAAAATGTATAAATGGTCTCAGCCTTGGAGAAGATTGGCCATTTAGAGTATGCTGAGGTGAGAGCCTGTTCTGCTGGATTTTGATGTATAAGAGTTTCTGATGCACCGATATAAATGACCAATAACCAATAGGTTTGCAGATATTGCTGTATACATCTATGTCTACATACACCAGTATTTAAAAGTTTGATGTTGGTAAGATTTGAAAAATATTGAAACTCAACAAAGCTAAATTTATTTGACCAAGATACAGAAAAAACATCAAGAAACTCAAGAAACCTGTCTTGTAGTTATCAATTGAAAACAGTTGTTCCTTAATATTTGTGATGCATGTTTTCAGAATTCTTTGATAAATAGAAAGTTCAAAAGAACAACATTTATGAATAAATGTATTAATTTCTGTAATTTTAAATTTTTTTAATAAAATAAATCTCACTGACCCCAAACTTTTGAACTGTAGTGTATGATTGGCTGATATTATGGCAGATTAATTTTTATCCCTTAGAATGATTAGAAAAAGAAAAAGCAACTAATCATTCTAGTTTTAAAGGATAAATTAAAATAGGTTTAAAAATGTATTTTTAACTTTTTTTCTCTCTCTCTCTCTCTCTCTCTCTCTCTCTCTCTCTCTCTCTCTCTCTCTCTCTCTCTCTCTATATATATATATATATATATATATATATATATATATATATATATATAATGTCAAATTCTCGTATCATATTTTTCACAATAATGTTTTCAAATCTATTTATAATATATGGAATTTATGTGTACAATTTATTATAAATATCTTCAATACTGCTCTTTAGAGAACAACCAAGTTTTTCCCAATTTTTTTTTCATTTGGTTATAAGTTTCAAGTTTATTAAGTGTCTTTACCCAGCTTATTAGTAGTATTTAAATAAAGTAAAGTTAATTGAGTCAAAGATAACTTTAACTCAGTTTAAGGAGCACTGTTTTAGTGTTCATTTCAAGACGACAGCATTTGGTATGGACTCCAGGCTTACATGTGGTCTGTTTACGGGCCTGTGCTCTGCTGTGTTGAGTTGATCTGGGCTTGTTGTATTGTAGCTGCAGGGAATCATTGCAGTTTCACGGTGACTGGGTTGTCAGGGCTCTGTGATGTGCGCTTGAGTACTCATCTCTGTGTGTAGATAACACCGACCCCATCTGTTTGATCTCCCAATCCAGACACGCGCTATATTTAGAGCCTCGTCAGATGTGCTGTTTTAGAGAAATAAGTCTTTTCTAATCAGCCTCCAACTGAGGAGAGGCCTCATTAGCATCAGCTCGCTCTCCCTCTCTCATTCTCCTGCTTTATCTCTACAAGAGCACCTTTGCACTCTCTCATTCTTTTCTTTTTCTGTCTCTCTTTATTCTCTCTCTCTCTCTCTCTCTCTCTCCTTCTGGCTCTCCCCGATTATTTTCCCTCTTACTCCCTCTCTTTCTGTCATCTCTCTTTTCTCTTCTTTTTTTCATGTGTGGGAGGGCGCTTGTTGCTCCCTCAAGAGATCTCAGTCTTTGTGTGTGAGTGTAAGTGTGTATGTTTGGTGTTCAGAGGAAATGGCACATCTGTGTTTCAGGGCACACTCTCATCCAACTGTCCTACAACTTAATTTAGGCTATGTGTGAATTTTTGTGCTTTCACGTGAGAGTATGAAATGTTTGAAATTTGACCACTGACAGTTCTTTATAAATAGTATAAAAACAGTATTGTACATATTACAGCTACTATTACACAGTGCTTAAAATGGCTGGCTTCCTGATCAGTGCCCTGACTATTGAAGATTGAGATGCACCCCTCTTGTAATACCCGTTATATAAAAAAAAAATCTTCTAGATATTGAAAATAACTTTAAAATTAAAGATATTATTTTAAATAATCAAAATAACTTCATGGGTTATGCTAGCTACAAATGTGCAAGGTTAGCAGTTTTATCAGTTAGCAGTATGTTAAGCTAGCTATCTTATTGACTAGCGGAATACAAAGTGAGTAGCCTCATCGACTGGCAGTATGCTATGCTAGTATGCTAACTGGTTAGCTTGATTCACTGAAATGATGGCTGATTCCTCGATTAGAGGAACTTTCAGTCATTTAAGATGATTTAAAGAAGAAAAAAAATAACAATTCTACTTTACAAAATATAGATTCAAATTATTTTCCACACATTTTCAAGGGTTAGGGATGTTATTTCACGATTTAAGAATGTTCAATTACACTATTATGGGTTATCGTTTTGTAGCAGTGCTAACTAGCTACTACAAATAATGGTGTATAATTTATGTGAGTGTGTGTGTGCAAGGCTAGCAGGCTTGTCAATTAGCGGCATGTTTGTCAATTATCAGTATGCTAAGCTAATATGCTAACCTGTTAGCTTGCAGGCTACCAGAATAAACATAGAACATGAAATGTTTAACTGGTAGTTAATAACATACATTCTTTGTATTATTAAAATAGTTAAGAGAGTGTACATCATAATATGCACTGTCCTTGTTTTTACGTCCCTTTGTTCATGTCTGTTGTCTGGCTGCATGTGTGCATTTGCTTTCTCATGCATTTGCATTCTTTTGCTGGCCTCTGATCTAGGCACATTTTCCCTTTCTGACTTTTACGAGGAAGTTATCTTTCTTTGTTGTTGTATTCATGATTGTACGAGTTCATCAGAATTTTTTTTTGTTTGTAGATGGAATGGGTCGAGTTCTGGCTCAGGACGTCTACGCCAAAGACAACCTGCCTCCTTTCCCTGCGTCAGTTAAAGATGGCTATGCTGTTCGAGGTGATAATTGCCAAATTCACACAATCGGTCTTGTTTACCCCTTTTCCACTCAAATGGTGCTTTTTACTTGTTAGAACCGTACTCCGCCTGGAGATTTTCCAACCTCTCTGTCTGTACCGCATTTATACTGACTTAAGAGCAGAGTGATCACATAACTGATTATATAATATAACCTGCCCATAAACATACATTTGCACATTTATTGTTCAGTGTAGTTCACATTGCCCAAACAAATGCCTGCAAACACAAACAAACATTTTGAGAAAGTTTTAACATCCAAGGTAATTTTATACCACTATTAAATGTATATATGTAGGATGTAGATACATCAACAAATAAAATCTTACTATTATTTCCCTTTTACCCATAATACTTTATCATAATAAGCTTAATAAGATATAACAACCTTATTCTTAACCTTATTACCATTAGATTCTCATTCACCAAACCTGTAAACCTGCTGAAAATAACTCCGGAAGTTATTCTTTTGACTGTTTTTCAGCCGCTGATGGCCCTGGTGATCGCTTCATCATCGGGGAGTCTCAGGCTGGGGAGCAGGTGAGTTAAGCTAACACTCTGTTGTGCCATGAAAACCTGATGTGAACATGCTGAGTTTCTCTTCCTTACACATACCTTGGAAATGCCTGCTTTTGCACTGGCACCTTGCATCTGCAGGAGACTTGTGTGCTCAGATGGCAAGAAAACTCAGAATCAGTGAGCGTGTTAAATGAGTGCATTACACAGAGAGAGAGAGACAGGGGGAGATCCCTGTGGGCTGTGTGCAGCAGAGTGCAGGCCAGCACTCCAGTGCTCATGGCTGACGTCCACACAGTGCGTGTGTGTGTGTGTTTGCATTTGTGTCTTGGGTCATTCTGTTGTACTGTTGCTTTTTCAGCTGATGCCATACAGATAACAATGTACTATATGTATGTATATGTTATTTTATATATACGAATAAACACAATTTAACCCAGTATCAGAAGGACAAAACATCAGTGTTTTGCTTCCACACCAAAGCCGTACACATGTATTGTTTGTTTTTTTGATACAGTGGTGAAGAGTCTTTTTCTGTGTGTAGCCCATTCTCACAGTTATGCCAGGCCAAGTGATGAGGGTGACGACAGGTGCTCCTATCCCATGTGGTGCAGACGCTGTAGTGCAAGTAGAAGACACCGAACTGCTACGAGAGTCTGAAGACGTAAGTATATCACATTCTCAACCACAAAATAATTGTAAATGAATAAATAAAAAAAACTTCTAATAAATAACTTTGAACTTACTCAAAATAAACCATATTTTCACCCACCCAATTTTCACGTATTTTGACCCGAAAGTGAAACATGCATACTTATATACTACTATACACTATAGCTCTACTATATAAAATAAAATAAAATAAAAATGTTTTGTGTTATGGTTTTAGTAAGGATAAAACAAGAAACACAACATTTAAAACCATAAAACACATAAAAGTGTGTAGGAACTTTGCATATAAATGAAAGTCCAGTGTCGTTCATTAGTGTACAGGTGTCTGGTTATGGGTTGGTTATGAATTACAGGGTACAGAGGAGGTGGAAGTGAGAATCCTGGTTCAGGCCCGTCCAGGACAGGATATCAGGTGAGTTGGACTGTAGTTTGCTTCCTCAAGAAAAATATACTTTTTTTAAAAATCTAATACTTACTTTTTAATTCGATTTTTACTGTATTTTCCCTACTTAGCTCTCTGCCTTTTTTTTTTTTTTTAAGTTGCCAGCCTCCTCCAGAGTTTTTGATCATTTTCATAAAAATAAAAAAAAATTCATGGCCCCCAGAACATTTTGTTGTATGAATATTTAAACATGCAATATATCTAAAGAAAGAGCAGAGCGTCTGCATTTAAACAACAACAATGTGAAAAAATGGTGGAAAAAGCATAAATACAATCACTAGTAATACAATTTAATTGCTTTTCATTTTTGACCAATAGGTGGTGCAGTTACCAAATTAATATTGTGTGGTCAATGACACGTACTAAGTTTGGTGTCAATAAGCCAAAGTATTGCGCAGTAACAGCCTCAGAATCAGCTTGGCATCATACCAACAATTTTGTTGATGCGTTATCTGCGTCAGAATTCTGACTTTATAGCACACAATTGCGACTTTTATTTCACGCAATTCTGACTTTATATCTCACAATCCTGAGAAATAAAGTCAGTAGCCTATGCGAAATGTAAACTCGCAATTGTAAGGAAAAAGTCGCAATTATTTTTTTCAATGTTTTATTCTTTGGCGGAAAAGAGCTTCCATACTCAAGTGACCATTTATATTTAAATGTATTCTTCTTGGAAGATCAAAGCACGTGCGATTGTTCACCAACTCTCTACTCTCTACACCTACTCTAACTATAACTATAGAATCAATTCTTAATGCGCATGTGACGCCATCAGCGTTTATCACAGGATCGCGTTTAAAGTCTGTTTAAAGAGAACGGCGTCGTCCCCTAATTAACTGAATCAATCAAAACTAACTTTAGCTGGAAAATAACATTATTCAAGAACCGCTATAAAGCCAAAACAATCTCTGTTACCTTAAATTGTATGTTTATCTCTGTAAAGCTGCTTTGAAACAATCTACATTGTTAAAAGCGCTATAATATATAAACGAAGATGACTTAGTAGTGCGCATGCGCGCGTAACAGCGTCCACTACGTATTGGACCATCCAGCTACGTCATCGTGCTACAGGCTGCAGCGAGGACCTCTTGGTCTATACGCTCAAGTGTTGCGGAGATATAGCCTCACATCCATTTTTATTTTGTCGAATTCGTTTGTGCGTTTTTTGAGAACTGTTGGGTTTATCAAAAACCTTGTTAATTTGAACCTTTTAACCTTCGGTGCTTGGCCCCATATAACTGTTTTAAAACTTTACTATTACTTCTATTCAATTTAATGCATCCGTCCTGAATAAAAGTATTAATTTCTTTTTAAAAAATGGTAGTGTATGTGTACTTAAATCATGTTTGATGCTTGATGTGAATATTCTTAATATAAGGCTCATTTGTTTAGAATAATATAAATGCTATTTCAAAGGCTGATGTTATAGCCTAGTCACTTGCTTGTGTCACACACAGGCCTATAGGTCATGATATCAAGCGTGGAGAGTGTGTGTTGGCTAAGGGCACTCATATGGGTCCATCTGAGATCGGCCTCTTGGCCACTGTAGGAGTCACAGAGGTGGAGGTGCAGAAATTCCCAGTTGTAGCTGTCATGTCCACTGGCAATGAGGTAGGGCTTGCTTTGTTACTCTTTTTTGCTCATGGTCATTTAAAACGAGTTTGAACATGTTTATATATGCTTATGTGTGCAGTTGTTGAACCCTGAGGATGACCTCCACCCAGGCAAGATCAGGGACAGTAACCGATCCACACTGTTGGCCACCATTCAGGAGCACGGCTATCCCACCATCAACCTCGGCATCGTCGGAGACAAGTCAGCATCCCTCCTTTACCGCCCACACACACGCACACGCACACACACTCACACAGTCAGCTTTGCACATATCTAAATCTTTCCAACCTCAGCACTCCTCTGAAACTCCAGCTCATATATTAGAATCGCTACAGGATCATACAACGTCTCAGCAGAATTTACCGAACGACAGCACTTCCTGCAGTCCTCTGAAGTATTTTTCCACCATTATTTGTATTCACATACATATACTGTAAGGATGTTTACAAAAACATGTATAAAGAGCAACTGCAAATAGGTTTACATTGAAAGTATTAGTGATTAAAAACGAGTTTGACTGAAGTATTTAATGCATTTAGTATAAATATAAAATATAACAAGATATTGTGTATTTTGAAATGTATTATTTATTGCTTTATGTAATTCTGCTGACATATCCAATGAAGTCTATCAAAAAAAAAAAAAGTAAGGACAGTAGAATAACAGGTGTTTTATTAAATTTTTTTAGTTGAAGTATTGCAGGTTAAAAATTGATTAAAAAAAAAAGAAGTTCAAAGGTTTGGCGTCAGTAAGATTTATGCTCACCAAGGCTGCATTTATTTGATCAAAAATACAGTAAAAACTGTAATATTGTGAAATTTTATTGCAAGTTAAAATAACTTTACTCTTTTGATATAATTTAAAAAGTAATTTATTCCTGTGATGACAAAGCAGCCATTGCTCCTATTTTCAGTGTCACATGATCCTTCAGAAATAATTTTATTATGCTGATTTGTTTTTAAGAAACATTTCTTATCATCAATACTAAAAACAGTTGTGCTGCTTAATATTTTTGTGGAAACTGTAATACATGCTTTTTTTCAGGATTCCTATATGAATACAGTTTTCAAAAGAACAACATTTATTTGAATCTTTTGTAACAATGTAAAAAAGATTCAAATAAATCTTTTGCAACTATGTAAAAGTGTTTACTGTCACTTTTGATCAATTAAATGTGTCCTTGATGAATAAAAATATTAAATTCAGGTTATTTCTTGCATTCAATTTGCACTAGTAACAGTGTAACGCCGGGTTCACACATACTCCGTCTGCAGTACGCAGTGCAGAAGCAGCACGGGTTCATGTGCTTTCACATAGGACACGTTTGCAGCGTGCAACTGATCCTTTTCTATATACCACAAACACATTTATTCGTCATTTTTATTTCAAATCAAGAAGTTGTAACTGAAAATGCCTTTTCAGCATTGTGATTCTCTTTGTACACATTACTGTTATGCAACGTTTCATAGACTTAGTCACGGTTTAAGGACACTAAATTTAAACAATGTATTATTCAATTCATTACTTCTAGTTTTATATATTACTTTGCTCAAGAAAGTGGGATAACATTTAAACATACTTTTCTTTTAAAGTAACATTTTAAAGTAAAACTTACACATTGACAAAACAGCCGGCTCTCATGCCTTTTGTATTTTTGTATTTAAATCTACATACAAGAAATGCGGGTCATAAAGAACTTTGTTTTTCCACCTCCACGAAGAGACGACTGTCATCCAATTATGTCGCCTTGTTTATCTAAATATGAGGTAAGGTGTAGTTTCCCTTGCTTTACTCTGGGCAAAAAGCCATGTGTTTATTTTTATGCGAACAATACACTGTCACTTTAATAGACAGTGCGGAAACAATACACACTACTCCTGGAACACATTGCCGGACCGCATCCGTGTGCAGTGTGAATGCTATAATCTGTTAACAAGGGCACGGGAAATAAAGTATGTGTGAACCTGGCGTAAGCAAACATTTGACACTTTTAACCAATATGCCAGTAATGGATGTGGCAAAGAGAAAATGGAAGTCATTTGGCATGAACATGTTCTCTAACTCTCCCTGCAGCCCAGACGACCTGCTGAACGCCCTAAACGAGGGCATTAGTCGTGCTGATGTCATCATCACCTCCGGGGGTGTTTCCATGGGTGAAAAGGTCAGTTGATTGGAGTTGTCTGGAAGTGTATGCAAGGTCACATGCTTTAAATGTCTGAGCTTTTCAATAAAGGAATGCGGCCTCACAGATCAATCTGCTTCATGTCAAGGACAGGATTCCATTGGTTTACCCAAAGGCCATGAGATTTCAGATCAAAACACTTTAAAGGGATAGTTCACTTTGAAATTCATTTTTGGTATGTTTTAGCTTACCTCAAGGGCATCCAAGATGTAGGTGTCTTTGTTTCCGCAGTAGTTTCAATTTTGATATTTTTAGGTCAAACCATTCTTGTCTGTCAGTCATATAATGCAGGTCTATGGTCACCACCTTAAAGAGCATGCACAGAGAAGTCCAAATTAAACATAATTTAATGACTCGTAAATGTAAGTACACATTGATAACCTAAGACACGAAACGAGCGGTTTGTGTGAGAAAACTAACAGTATTTTTATAGTTTTTACCTCTTGTAACCACAGTCGCGCCCTCAGATCACTTGGACGTGGCTGTGGTTACAAGAGGTAAAAACGATATAAATACTGTTTTTCTTCTCACACAAACCGCTCGTTTCGTGTCTTAGGCCATCAATGTGTACTTACATTTACGAGTCATTAAATCATGTTTAATTTGGACTTCTCTGTGCATGCTCTTTGAGGTGGTGACCATAGACCTGCATTATATGACTGACAGACAAGAACGGTTTGACCTAAAAATATCAAAATTGAAACTACTGCGGAAACAAAGACACCTACATCTTGGATGCCCTTGAGGTAAGCTAAAACAAACCGAAAATTTATTTCAAAGTGAACTATCCCTTTGAGAGCTTATGCCACAGGTCACCATGTGTTTTACTGCCATCTAGTGCTACTGCTTGTTTTTTTTGTCACGAAGCAACACTTGTTAATCTGACCTTTTATTTTGGGTCTTTGCCCAGGCAGCAGTGCACCGACCGCCTCTTGCTCTTGATTTTCCGCCCTATTAATTAGAGCTCTTTAATTACCCAATGTTTCACTTCACCAGGCGGGGATAGATGCTTTGTACTACATAAGAGGAGAAACGCAAACACTCACACACACACCACTAACGTCTCTGCTTTTTTTTCTTCTTCTCAGGACTACCTGAAGCAAGTGCTGGATATAGACCTCCATGCCCAGATCCACTTCGGTCGAGTGTTTATGAAGCCAGGGTGAGTGAGAGAAGCAGTGTTAGTCAGACAGAGCTAGACTTGCGTAAAGTCTTGATGGGGCGGCACTGACATGAGGGGAGGCATTTGGTTGTGCTCTAGGATAAAAGTAACTGAAAAAGCCAAAAAACTCTTACAATGGTTTAATCCCATGACCTCCAAAATTTTGGCAAAGCTAAAATATTGATAAGAACCACTGCACTCTGACTCCCAAAAGTTGCGCAGTACCCCGCTAATCATTTTTCTTCAGCTCTTGCTATTTTTGTGTCCAATATGCATCAGATGGTTTTTGAACATTGGCATGTAATCTGATTCAAAGACCAAGCAAAGTAAACAGAAAAAGAGCTACATTGTGTTTATATCAGTGTTCTTTTAGTATTATGTATATAGTTCTATAGTTTATATTTGTTACGTTTGCTTATATTTTTGTTTATTTTTTCAGTTTTCATTTTAGTTTTAGTCATTATTTTTGTCATTTTATTTGTTAAAAAAATAAAAATCAGTTGTATTTTTAGTAATACATTTATTTAGTAATTTATTTATAGTAATGTATTTTTATTTCAGTTAAATAAAAGTCAACATTTCTGATTTTTTTGTTTTTCATCTCATATTTATATTTTATTTTATTTTTACATATATATTTTATTTTATTTTGCTTAAAGGCACAATATGTAAGATTTTTGGATTCAGATATCCCAAAACCACTAGACCAATGTTGTATATTTTGTTGACTTGTCTACTTTTTTAATAGTTTTAGCTAACAATAACACAAGTTTTTATTACATGGCTCTCTAGAATACTTGATTCTGATTGGTCATTTGTGGTATTCAGCTCATTTGAGTTTGATTTCACTACAATTATGACTGAGATGCAAGATGATGCCAGTGGCGTTAGTATAAAACAAAAGAGCTTGAGTCTATAGTGTGATATGATGACAGTTAACCACATGAGAAGACAACAGAAAATATTAGGAAACATCTGATCGCAGAATGCCCTGTTTTAGAGAGCCATGTAATAATTTGCAATAATAACCCACTGACTACATTTTCTCATGACATGTTAAGTCTGATTAGGGAATCTATTTTTTATTTTTTAATGATTTTGGTTTCAGAATATTAATGTTTTATTCTATTTCTGTTTTAGTTTGCCTACTACGTTTGCCACCTTAGACATTGACGGTACAAGAAAACTGATCTTCGCCCTTCCAGGTACAATACGCCACCTATTTGACATGTGAACAGAGAAGTATTGACAGGAACAATTTTCTCATTTTAAATGAGAACACGTACACAAACCCAGGTGACTGAGTTTCCTGTTTTCTCCATGTATGTATTGTACCAATTAGAACAATTTCCCTTATTCTAAGGATATACATAAACCTACATATCTATATAGTACCATCTCCAAACTAAATGGTCCCTTCTCCATTAAATATAATCAGCCCACGTTTACCCACTTATGTACCCTTCTGCAAACCTGCATTTCCCTTCTTGCCCACTGGCCCAATCAGCTTCCCCAGGCTTGCCCCTATCCCGAGCCCACTGTGCTCCCACCTTGTGCCTTTAGAAACCAGGTGGTCGAGGCAGTGGTGACAGTGGCGATTTCTATATTCCCCTTTAAAGGTAATTTCACCTACAGAGACACAGGGCCGACTCTTCTGGAGAATGTGCCCCTGAGTGACAGCGAGGCCAGCAGACTGCCTGTGCCTCCTCCCCCACGAGGAAGTAGGTGCTCTTAATTCAGGAAATAAGCCCTGTCTTCAGCCCGCGCTCAGAAAACGGAAATGGACTTGAAATTTTGACACAAAACCCTAATTAACTGGTTTTCGAAATCAGAACAGGATTTAACACGAAATCTCTTTTTAGTGCACTTGGGCTCATTTGGGACCAGTATGATATTAATTATTACGGACAAAAGATCTTAATAAAACATGAAAAAGCCTTGTCTAATCTAACAACCTCCAAAACACAATGAAATGAAACATAGGAAATAATATTTTTGTTCTGATTTTCCAATGTGACGCTTTCTGTTCTGTTTTCTGAGAGAAGCTTTGTGTTTTTGCTTTTTCTTTTTTTTTTGCGTCCATGGCACTCCTTGTAGTTATTAGTTCTGTTGCAACCTCTCAAAGCCCTTCCGTTTGTGTACCGTGATGTGGCTTAGTGTCTTGAAATTGCTATTTGTCTGAAATAGTCCTGTCCTCCTTTTGCTTTCAATGCCCCTCTTCCCTTCCTGTTGATGTGGTGCAGCACCTCTGCACTCGACACACTCTTCTTCCTTGACTGATTTCAGTACTGTGCTACACATTTGTCTTAGCAGAGAGTCTTGGGTTGTTTCACACTTTATTTGATTTGTTTGGTCTGAACCAGAGTTCAATTCCTTCCCCCAGCCCCAGTATTACTGGGCTCCGAAATCTACATGAACACAAATTTACATTTGCATCATCATGAGTGTAGCTTTCACACCAACCTGACAAACTGAACTCTGACATAAAAAAGACTCTTTAAATGGCCAGCTGACCCAGAAATGAAGATTTTGTTATCTACTCACCCTCATCTCGTTACAAACTCGTATGACTTTCCTTTGTCCAAAGAACACAAAAGAAGCTTAGTAAAATCTTTATTCTGCTCTTTTTAATTTTAATTAAAGTATACAGAATGAAAAAAAATATATACTTTTATTCAGCAAAGATATATTAAGTGTTACAAAAGATTTCTATTTCAAACAAATGCTGTTATTTTGAACTTTCTAATAATCAAAGAATCCTGAAAAAGAAAAGAAATCACGTTATGAAATAAATATATTTTTCTCCAAAACACATTGGCCACAATTATTGGCACCCTTTTATTAAATACTTTTTGCAATCTCCTTTTGGCAAGATAACAGCTCTGAGTCTTCTCCTATAATGCCGGATGAGTTTGGAGAACACCTGACCTGAGATCAGAGACCATTCCTCCATACAGAATCTCTCCAGATCCTTCAGATTCCCAGATCCATGTTGGTGCTTCTCTTCAGTTCAGCCACTCATCAGGTCAGGAAACTGGGACGGTCATGGCAGAAGCTTCATTTTGTGCTCCGTTACATATTTTTTTGTTGAGTTTGATGTTTTGGATCGTTGTCCAGATGGAAGATCCAACCACGGCCCATTATAAGATTTCTGGCAGAGGCAGACAGGTTTTGATTTTTTTTTATCTGTTGATATTTGATATAATCCATGATACCATGCTCCCATCTAGCGTGTTTGCTGCCAAAAAGCTATTTTTTTATTTCATCTGACCACAGAAGCCTGTGCCGTTTGAAGTTCCAGTCGTGGCTGACAACTGAATTTGCTGGAGTTTGTTTTTGGACGAGCGAGGAGGATTTTTCTTGAAACCCTCTCAAACAACATGTGGGGATGTAGGGGTTGTTTGATTAGATTTTTTATGTTTTATTTTTTTGGGGTAGACTTTTGACTCCAAGACTCTAGTAATCTCTGCAATTCTCCATCTGTGATCCTTGGAGAGTCTTTGGGCACTCAAACTTTACTCCTCACAGTGCATTAAGACAATATAGACACACGTCCTCTTCCTGGCAGATTCGTAACATCTTTAGTTGATTGGAACTTCTTAATTATTTCCCTGATGTTCAAAATGGGGATTTTCAATTCTTTAGCTATTTTCTTACAGCCAGTTTGGGATGCTCAACAATCTTTTGCTGCACATCAGAACTATATTCTTTGGTTTTACCCATTGTGATGGATGATTAAGGGAATTTGGCCTTTGTGTTTCCTCATACTTAAACTCCTGTGAAACAAGAAGTCATATCTAGACAATTTCATGTTCCTAGTCACCCTGGTGTGCTAAAAAAAAGGTAAATATTAATGGGAATATACTTCAGAGATATTTTACTAAAAGATTCTAGGGGTTCCAAGCATTGTGGCCAATGTGTTTCGGAGAAAAAAACATGTATTTCATAATGTAATTTGCCCCCACTTTCAATTCTTTTACTTCAATGAAAGGTTAGATTTTTGCTCAAAAGGATAAACAATGCATATTCACTAGGGGTGCCATTAATTCTGACCACATTCTGACTCTCTCAGAGAGAGAGAGAGAGAGAGAGAGAGATTTTCCAATAAAATATTACTTCGAACAACCATTTTCAGCATAGTTATTGACAAGAAATTTTAGAAAATTTAGCTTTTCCATCACAGGAATATGTTACATTTTCAAATAGAAAGTATTACTGTTTTTGATCAAATAAATGCAGCCTTGGTGAGCATAACAGACTTATTCTGAAACAAATCTTACCAAACCCAAACTTTTGAATGGTAGTTTACAATAATTAGATTTGGGATACAGATATTGGTATATTTTCAGCAAACAATGATTAAAATTGTTGTCAGTTCCTCCTTGCAAAACTATTGCTTGACTTCAGACAACTTTTTGTGGTACTTTTATGCTGTTTTGTTGTTTGTGGAGCTTGACAGCCACTGATCATTGTATACATGAAATTAGGAAAAGAGCAGCACAAACATTCTGCTAGTTTGTAACAACATGAGGGTAAATAAATGACAGAATTGACATTTTGGGGGTGAAATGTTTCTGTATAGACATCAGTGGTGCTTTATAAGGAGACAGAACTGATTTCCTATCTACTACTGATCCACAGTTTCGATTCTGCACCGCACGGTCACAGCCATAGTCTTCACCTCAACAGTCATCTCTCCTTTCTCTCTCAGGTAACCCAGTGTCAGCTGTTGTAACCTGTAACCTCTTTGTCATTCCTGCATTAAGAAAGATGCAGGGGATACTGGACCCACGGCCCACCATCATCAAAGCCAGGGTGAGCACAGCCACAAAAGCTCAAGTTTTTGTGACTTTCATTGTGTTTCTGTCCTTCTGGGATGTCATCAGTGTGTGTCCTTTTCTTTGCAGCTGTCATGTGATGTAAAGTTGGATCCACGTCCAGAATATCATCGCTGTATACTGACATGGCACCACCAGGAACCACTTCCCTGGGCACAGAGCACAGGTATACATAATTAGTTATGTGTATATTCACAGACACATGCTATAAGTAACTTATCTGTAAGCTAAATGGCAATTTTCTGCTCTGTTTCTCAGGAAACCAAATGAGTAGTCGGCTAATGAGCATGCGAAGTGCCAACGGCCTTCTGATGTTGCCTCCGAAAACAGAGCAATATGTGGAGTTGCACAAGGGTGAAGTCGTGGACGTCATGGTCATAGGACGGCTATGATGTCATCCTAAGGGGACAGACCGAGTATAGAGCAAGAAAGTGGTGCATGTCCACATATCATTACTATTCTGTAATATGCAACGGCACAGCTAGTTTTTATTGATTTGGGAGAAGTTGATCCAGTATAATCAACATTTCGAACAGACGAATATGTGAAATTTATGAAAATACGACTTCGAAGACATATTCATAAGTATTTCAAAGACAGAAAATATTATACCTTTTAAAGTGATAATATATATATATATATGAAATATAAGAGATTTATTCTGTAATATATTGTTATAATTATTATGATTATTAATATAATGATGAATATTATCATATTAAGCAACTCTGTTCTCTTTCATTGCAATTGCTTTGTGTGTTCAATGCTAGAACTTATAGATAGCCGTAGCATTTTAATAGACAGCTGTTGGCGCCTGTCACACATACATCAGAAAGCTTATTTTCTCATCGGTAGAAAATGTGTCACTGAGGAATGAAAAGCTCTTCAAAATGACAGCGGGGACCCCTTTGGATCCCCGACGGGAGCTGGATCTTTTCATCTCTCCTCAAAGTGCACCAAGGTGACCCAGCTTCTTTCCCTTTAGTATTATATGCTCCATAAAGACTTCATTATGCTTCATAAAGGGTTTACAAAACCGCTTTGCTTGTCGTTTATCTTGTGAGTCGTGTTTATGTGCGCAGTGCCAAAAGCCAGGGCTGTGGGGGGGGTAGGTCTTGTGGCCATGACGCCGAAAAGCAGCGGGTGTCGCTGATATCACAGACTTTGTACGGATCGTTTTCGCAAAACGATGACGGGTGAGGGTCTGTGTAAAGTCTGTGCTACTTCAGTGCACACAGAGGCATGTCCTGTGCTACAGGGTACCTCAGTCTGAAACATACTTCATAATAAACTGGCCCTCATAGCTCTGCCCTTATTACTCTCTATTTTACCCACTACCCTTACATTTAAACTCGCCCGGCCCAATCCTAGAGGCTGAGCTCCCTGGAAACTTTTATTTGTTAACTTCGAAGATGAAGACAGCTTATTTAAGTGCTGACAGCCTTTTTAAACAAATTACATAAAATGTACAGTCAAAAAAAATGCAAGAGTGATATTGTACAGACAAGTGACCAGCACTCCTAAGGAATATACTATGGTATTGAAAAGATATTGAAAAACTCTGTACTATAATATCATTTTCTGTAATACTGATCTAATGCGAGAATTAAAATTCTTGATCATTATGTAAAGACGTGGTTCAGTTTCTTTTTTTTAAAATAAAATCTGAAAGCTGATTGAGTTGTCCATATCTGTCATTTATTTTCATGCATGTATGATGTATGTTTAAAATCATTAAAAAATATGTACTTAATAAATATTCAATAATATATTTTTTGATAATCTCCTGAAATATAAGCTATTTACTTTTAGCATTATTAAAGATCGACATACTAGGCTATATACCAGGCAAAAAGCAGTTTGTCAAGTTAGGTGAAACCATAGACTGTATATAAAAACATAAAATAAAATAAACAAATAGGTGAATACCTGAATGTACACTATTCACAGTGGACAATTTGCTATAGCATAATAAGTATGTTTTTTTTATTCATTTAACGGTTTGGATCTACAATATTGAAAGTGGTTCCAATCTAAAAAAATGAACAAGCCTTAAAAAATTCCAATCCTTTAACTCGGTTCAATTGAAACCGACCGGTTTGTAAGTCGACTCTACGTTCTCAAGGAAAACCACACCTGATTGGACGGTGGAGTTTAAGCATGGTGGATCTGTCCAATCAGAAGCGTCGTCTCATGCAGTTGCCGGAGGCGCTGTTGAGCAGCTCTCCGTCAGTCTCGCACAGACACAATACCGAGACTCGAGTCTCTAGCCACAGCGACCCGTCACACAACATGACAACGATCTAATGTGATATTCTGTTAACAAAACCGCTTTTGTTGGAGTATTTTTACATTAATTGGACTAAAAGAACGGCACATCTTACTGAAGAGGTAAGCTATGTGACACTTTCAAGTTGTTTTGGCCGTTAAAACGCGGCGTAAGTTAAGTGTTGTTTGCAACAGGTTGCCTGGGAAGGAAAGCAGCGCTGCACTTCGGGAAGTGGCCAGCTAGCTGTGTTAGCTATGCAAATATTCAGCATAACCCTAAAACACACTCTCCTTTGTATCAAATAAAGCTTTATAGACATTCAAGAGACAGTTTATAAGATTTAAAAGTTCTCTGTTTCACTGTTTTTTTTTTTTAGTTTTGAGGGCACGCCAAGCTCATACAACGGCTGTCTTTCAAAACCTAATGAGCTGCCTACCTAGACAGCATTTGTAGGCATCATAAGCGCTTTCTACGCCCAAAAAGTGTCAGTTCACTAACGTTAGGTCTTGAGATAACTTAGATGCCCTGTTGTTTTGGATTAAGTAATCGTGATTATGAAGCTACATGTTTAAAATGACACAACTACTAGGGATTTAAACAACCTGTTGAAACTGCCTGGAAGTTTCTTTGATCGATACACGGACTGCCATTGTTCATCTACCTTCATTACAGCCATCAGGGCACAAATGTCGCATTGTTGCCTTCGGGAAGGTTCAGAAATCTGATAGCGCGAACTCGTCATATTCTCGTTTGGTGTGATTACTGAGAGACCATGGATCAAAGCTGACATGGAAAGGGCGTTATCGTTTTATTTTATGACTGACTTGCCTAAGGGAAGTGAAGGGGAATGATATATTTCACCAGTCATATTACAGTCATCTATAGTTTATGTTGATAATTTGTGAATTATCCTGTGTCATTCATGAAAATGGTCTCGGACTCTAGACACACTGGGCTGTTTCCTAGGCATATTAAAAGTGTTTATGTGCTAATAAAATGGACTGTTAAGTGTTCTGGTTTATTTTATCAACCTCCTTTTTGAATATTCAATGGACTCTGACAGTTTGATGAGCTAGTAAAGGAGATGAAATAAAGCGCGAGTTTTCCATTATTGATCTATTCTTGTGTTCCTAGCTGCAAAAGTTTACACAAAGTGACTATAATTTGTTTAACTTGTAGGCTACATTTTAGATGTTTATATCTTTTTATAGACTCCAAAATCATTTTACCTCACTATTAGAGCGTCATATCACCTTAATTACTTGCTTATGGAGTGAGTTTCAATTAATATTCTGGATTAAATGCGCTCTTGACAGTATTTGTGACATATATAATTTTTTAATAACTGGAAAAGTCATATAAAATCATTGGCCAGAAAATGTGAAAACACTACCATATATATGTATACATATGTGTGTGTGTGCATAATGTGAAAGTCTATGGGGGTGTGACAGTTGACCCATAGACTTTGTAAGTGCTTCACTGTGTCAACACATTTTGGCTTGGCTTTGTTTGTTGTAGATGTAGCCTACCTTTTTATGTTGCCAAGTCGCCAAAAGTATAATCCCAGCCGGGGCTGGATGTGATCCATGTCTTCGTTCCATTATTAGGAGCACAATTGACAATCTTATCATTTCCTCAGATCACAAGCTGCGAGTCAGCTGGCCGCTCTGTGTTGTTTAAAGATAAGTGTTCACTGCATGCTGTGATATAATTCAGCTCAGTGGTGGCTGTAGGTAACCTGTATCAGCAGCAGCACAGTCAGAGATAACCTTCCCTGCTCTTGATGCGCAAACTTAAGTCGAAGATCAATTGTTCCATACAATTATTCAGTGCTGTTGATGACAATAAATAATAGTAGGCTATTATGGCAGTCTTTGTGCAGGCGTGGAGTTACTGCACAAATAAATTATGTTATAACGGATGATGGAGGATTTTGGCTCTAGATCAGATGGGCTTTCTTTCAAGGAGACGGTATCTGTTTTCAGAGTAGAGCAAGAGGTGTTAATGCCAGCACGATCTAGAATCATATTACCTCACTGCCACGTTCCTTCAGTGAGTCTGGCCTGACAGACTGATGAAATCTGGTGGCCTGTTGGATATATAGAATATAGACCATTTTGCAAGATGTAAACAACACTGGTCCAGAAACACTTCCTGTTTCAGTTTGTAACTGGTTTCTTTATTTCACATGTAAAGAAAACATCTTAAAGATGTTTGTTTAACTTTTTGATTCAATTTTATATGTTCTGTTGGTTGTGTTTTATCCCAACGTTTATGTAGTGTTAAAAAACTGAAACAGGAAGTGCTTCTGGACCAGTGTTGTTTTACATTTAGCAAAATGGTCTATAGAGAACAGTGTGACTCTTCAGAGACGTTTTGAAGATATTATCAAATGGATTTAAATATTTATATCCAGAATAATTAAATGTATATCCAAATAATTATTAAATGTAATAATTTTCTATTCTTCTTATTATTATAGTTTTAAAAAATATTTGTAAAATAACTCAATTTCATTTGTTGTTGTTGCATTTGTTTCAATTTAAAAATAACTTTTTTTAATTACATTTTAAAAACTATTTTTATATAATTTATTCCTGTAATGGCAACAGTGAACTTTCAGCAGCCCACTTCAGGCTTCAGTGTCACAAGATCCTTCAGAAATCATTCTAATATGCTGATCTGGTGCTTAAAAAACATTTATAGCCTAATTATAAATGTTGAAAACAGTTAAGTTGCTTAATATTTTTGTGGAAACTGTCATACTTTTTTCCCCAGGATTTTTTAAAATGTGAAACTTGTAATATTATAAATGGTTTTACTCTCAATTTTTATTTAATTTAGCCTAATTGATCCCCCTGAATAAAAATAAAATAAGCTTGCTGACCTCAAACATTTGAATGGTATTGTATCTATTCAGCCTTCCTACTCTAGATATTATTTTATTGCATTGCATTAACATTGAAATACCTGTGTTGGTCAAGCAATAAGTTCATATCCACGCTAGTTACAAACACCAGCATCAAATGTTATCAGCAACTGTTTTACAGTTAGGCCTATGTGTGGACCTAGCAAGTAGGCTGATAGTCTCAAGTGTTTCAGCCTCATTCTCAGGTTCTCTTTACATCTGTGGCCTGGTTACATAAACTGCTTAGACTAGTCTTAAAAGCTAGTTATCTGTTTATTTTTCTTCAAGACTGGTTTAACTTTTTAAAGTCAATTACATAAAGGTAGATTGGTCTAATTTGACCTGGAAAAGTAAGACTGATTAACTCTTATTTAACTACTAGTTGGTTAAACTAGCCTAGTTCTTAAGATAGTCTTAACATAGTGGCTAAATTTGTGCAACTGGCCCCTGGTATTAAGATGCTAAGTGGACAACGCTAAATACAGGTGTAAACAGGGTTTAAATAAAACGTTTTGAGCTTGTCCAATGTCCACTTTCAACCAGTTCCAGAGGTAGCCTTGTTGAAAACTCATTTGACCGGATTGCTTTCATAGTGTAAACGCTTATGTGGTTTTATGCGTTCAAACAGCCACAAAAGACCACCTGCTCTCCGCCTTCTGATCTAATGCTTAAACATGGGAAGTGTGCTAGCCAGAAATGATTTAGCTAAACTTTGTCGGCTGAAGACCCAAGTTTGGTTTAAAGAAAAAAGTTTAGCGAGCACAATGTTCTTTCACCATTCCTGATTTCTAACTCGCACTCACTAGTCTTGCGGCTATTAGGGATATTTGCAATGACTAATTTCATTAACGTTTAAGCGAAAATTTAGCAACCGTCTAGTCGGATAGACTAAACCTAGTCATAATGTTTCTCCTTTAATCCGATATAAAATATCATACCGTACTGTCCCTCATAACCGGTAGTATAACAACTAGGGCTGTAATCAACCAAAGAAAATCTTGGTCGACTGAAGTCCTGAAATTTTCGACTAAAAATTGACTAAAAATGACGTTAGGAAAAAAACACGTTAAATTAATTAGCTGCATACTGTGCGCAGTATTTGGTAGCCTTGTTGTCCGCCTAAATGAATTATAAATAAACCTAAAAATCAAGTAGGCTATTTGCAGTATATTAAATTGTTGAAATGAGTGACACACGAGTCTATCGGCTCGGACAGCGCTGCATCACGTGCACTCTGCGCAATAGCATAGCCTATGATTTTCGAAAATAGTACTGTTGTCAACTAGTGATAACATCACAAGAACTTTTGAGGAATATGCAACATCATTTAGACAGTTGTTTTTGTCATATGTATTATAACTGACAGACACTATCAGTGCATCCGCTCAGTGCAGCTGAGAAACTAATACACTATTAACTTTTTTTTTTAAATGCTGCCACACTGCCGATGTCTTTGTTGACATGGTAGAAAAGGACTGACTATAAATTAAACGCTCACAATTAAATAAATAATATTCAGCAAACCTTCTAGAAGCCTACTTTCTCCAATCTGTCTCTCTTCTCCGGTGGGTTGGGCTAATCCAAAAGAAGTGAAAACAAGGGGGTGTTCTGAAGACAGACTGTTACCTGTGAAACAGGGGTGCTCTGAAAACACCCCCTTAGCAATTAGTGCTTTCCACTTGATGAAATGAACGCGGCAAAACTGATGAAATGAACGCGGCAAAACTAATTAAATGAACGCGGCAAAAAATCGACCAATCAGAATTTTGGTGGAACCAGAACGTATCGACCAATTAATCGACTAAACGACTGGGACGTTACAGCCCTAATAACAACCCTCTTAGCAAGCTTATTTGTTATAGTTTGACATGACATAGAAGAAAACGGAAAGGTTTGCTTTCAAAATACTCCCACACCTTGCTCATCTTCCAAGTGGACATTTCTCGGAACCCGTCTTGAAAATGTAAAGCAAAACATTAAATGTGCAAAGGAAAAAAAATGTAAACGACTAGTATTTCCAAGTCAACTAGCAGCAGCAGAAGCAGCAGTATCGTTTAATAGTCGAATACTCTCGCACATCCCTAATGGATATCAGAGCAGAAACGAAAGCTGCTGCTCTCCGTATGTAAATTGCATGAGCTTATTTCATCCTTTAGATCAAAAGATCTGAAAAAGCCCATACATTTAACCGCACATAGACTCTCCCTCTCGAAGAAATCAGGACAGAAGTGGGTGAACGTGGACAAGAGACGGTTGTA
The DNA here is from genome assembly GCA_031834385.1 of Semotilus atromaculatus. NCBI lineage: Eukaryota > Metazoa > Chordata > Actinopteri > Cypriniformes > Leuciscidae > Semotilus > Semotilus atromaculatus. The sequence continues at coordinate 21,930,761 of JAULUF010000028.1, forward strand.
AACACCAGTTGTAAACAGTTACTTGTCTCCCTTGTCTAACTTGTGACCCGATCAACCAAAACGCATCTTAATACCAGGTGTAAACAGGGCCTCAGATATGTGTGATGTATTGTTGTGGGAAGAGAGGTATGAAGGTGTAGACAGTAGAGCTGCACGATTAATCAAAATTAAACCGAAATCACGATTTGGTTTAGTTTGATAATGAAATCGCAAAGATATTTTATATATATTTTAATTCAATAAATATATACACAGCATCATGAAGAGCTTCTCTGTGATCAGTAGTAAATGCTGCTCCATCTCGGAAAGCTCTGTGAGTTTGAGACTTAAGACAGGAGTTTTTATCTCATGGACTGTGGTATACGGGAAGAGGCAGCAGTGTACAGAACTGCTGTAACCCGTCTGTGTCCCCTGAGGAATTCTCAATATGCACCGGCTCTGCTGTTCTGATGGACTACCACGGTTAAGAATAAACAAGCAACACACTCTCCTAGAGAGCCCATACAAAATGCCGCGGGGCTACGATTCTGTCTAGACCTGGGTTTTCCCACTACTTTTCAGGGGGCCTGCGAAGAACAATAACAACACGTTGATCCCTGAGTGTTTTAACAAATGACCCCTGAAAAGAAAGCATATAGCTCTCAAATTATCGACTTGAAAACTCAATCAGTTGTGTGAAATGTTTGTTTTGACTGTTTGTCACCTGGCTAGTGCTAGCTGTTAGGAATCCTTATTAATCTCTTGATTCCGTTTGGTGTCTGTCAGATGATCTCTGTCATTGCAGGCTGGTCCAGGTGCAGCAACCAGTCAAGAGTGGATGAGCCACAGATCACCAGCACTGTGCCTAATAGGCTTTCAATGCTATAAATTGCAACACATCAGCACACTGATTTTTTTGTACCACGCACCGTGTTGATCATTTTATGTTCTCACTACGGATTCCAAAATAACATGGGCCTATCATTTAAATACCGACAAGTCAGTGGGTTGTCTGATTGACTGGTGAACTAATGAAGCTTTGTATTATTAGGCTGTATAGGATCATGTTAGTATTGTGTAGCCAGACCTCTGACTCTCGGCAGACTCTTGTCAAGGTAATATTGACTTGGACAGGAAGACACCATCTGGTTGACATGTAAAATGACCAACCACAATACACTTATTTCCAAAGTGTAGTTTAGGGGCGGGTACTCTGTCACCATCAGCACATCAATGGACTGTCCACTTCTGCTGTAAGCTGAAGGTCTGGCTATGTGAGACCACCTTAAACAGAATTCTTTAATATCTTTTAAAGTTGCAATGCCATGACCCTACAAACAATCAAAAATCATGTTAAAAGTTGCATGAATCCAGCCTTAAGGTCTGGGCAAATGTTTGGTGCAAAAATGTGGTGTGATTAAAAATATTTGACTCCTAATACTAGGAATGCTCTGATCACCATTTTTCATTGCCGATTACAATTTTGTTTTATAAGCAAATTGGCAAACAATGCAAATTCACTCTCCGACAGTGGCGCTTATGGAACGGCAGTAAAATAGTGTTTCCTTTGTTACCACTGTACACTAAGCAGTGCTGCGCTTATAGACAGGCATTATACAGAGGTAAAAGGAAAATAAATTGCTATCAAAACTTTTCTTAAGACAGTCAGGTCCCTTTAGCGATACATTCATATAAACTCCCACCCCCAATTCAATATTTATATTCTTCTTCCAATATTTCAGGCATTGCGAACAGGGAGCTTCACCTCTTTGCGTCCGTCTTCAGCGTGTTCTGTCTCTGGCCTGTGTTAACATCCTGTTTACAGACTTTGTAATTTTCTACACAAAATTACATTTTAGGTAATTATTGCATTGCAGAGTTTGTGCACAAGTCCGGAATTGAGATTGGCCAAAATCAAGCAAAAAAACAGCCTGTTCCGATTTATGGCCAGTCGACCGGTGCATCTATCTAGCCTAATACATTTGTTCAGAACAACACAAACATTCGCTTCAGTGTGGAATATTTTGCCTTTTTTATGCTTTGGTCTGAACAGACAAATCACATGTGGTATAGACAGTTGAGCACAGGAGTCAGTTGGGATGGGTCTCTTTAAGGTTTTAACGGTATTACTACTCTTACCAATAATGCTCATCGATCCGGTACTTTAAAGGTATTCTTATCGGTTACTTTTGTTATATATATTTTTTTAATTAAAATAAAGAGAAAAGAAACAAATTAAGAACATAATTAACATCACTTTATATTCTGAAATGTAAAATTAATATCTATAGCAAAAGAAACCGCAATGTTTGAACTAAACGAATATAAAACATATTTTTAAACGGACCAGTGTGCAGGCATTTTTTGTGTTTTAAATACACAAGAAAACACAGCGAACAAGAACAAAGTGCAAACAAACAAATACAATAAAACAAATATACAAAAAGCAATAAACAGTGCTTTAATTTCAGGATGGTCTACTAACATTATTGTTCAGGTATAATATGGCCTACAAAAGAAATCTAAAAAGTAATAAAATGTAAAATATCACTGCGTAGTTTTCACTGTATAAATTGATAGATTAGCCTAATGCTTTTACAGCTTTTGTTATTCAAGAGCTGTGAGTAATGTTCTCTTTGCCTTTTGTTGTTTGATTCACATTAATGTTGCAGTCATCAGCATGTTTATAGACTGCTGCCATTTTAAGACAGAATGCAGATCTAATAATACACATCATATATTCTCCCAACCATTTACGCCAATTTAAGACATAAACTGTTAATAAAAGTGAATAGCCTACTCTCCAAGCAGTTTTTTTGTCATATTTTGTGTGCGTATTTGATAGTTTAGACGTGAACACATAGCCAAACATTTTTTGCTTGTGTAGTTGTGGTCTGTATGAGCACACACACAGAAAGCCATTTTGAAGTTGGAAACAGCGTCTCTCTCTCTTGCTTGGATTATTGTGCTTTTAATAGCTCTTTTTTTATTATCAAACATCCTGCAATTTAACAACACGACTACAATCACTGATTGTGGTGATTCTGATGTTAAGTTTGGGTTTTAGGGAGAAATGACAACGCACCGCTGTGAAGGGAAAGGAGTGGTGCTAGACAGAACTCTTCTAGTTCTTAATACTAAAACTCTTCTAGTGGTCTTTCATAATTTAGCCCCGGGGCCCATTTAATACCGGGTTTCGGTACCCATCCCTTGTATTCAGAACATGGTGTATGTTGTTGGTTTTCTCATGGTTTGAGAGATGGAGCCTTGCAGTCTAGTTTCCACCTGTCGGTCTATTGCGTAATGTATTATTCTCCAAACATTTCCATGCACAACACATTACTTTTTTTGAATGTCTTCTGTGGATGTTGTCGACTGAAGGCAAGTAGAATGGTTTACTTATTAAGGTCATGTGCAGGTTTTATTTTCTCTTCCTTCACTAAAAAGGCCAAAAGTTATTCATCCCTGCATGCTGGGGTTGTCCTTTACATATCATGCTGTATCCACATATTTTTCCCTCTCTTTTCCACTCTCTCTCCAGCATTGCTCTCCCTCCTGGTACTAAGTGGTACGTGTCCGATTCTTAGGAGCCTGGAATCTGGAAAATTTTTTGTACGCAAACACTGGGTGTTGGAATGTTGAGCTGGAGCTTTGGAGAAGATAACGATCCTGTTCTGTTTCTCCTCTATAGTGACAGTCATGGAAGTGTCGGCCTGTCCAGCTTCCCTATCTCCTGCATGTCTTTGCAGACATCAGCTTTTCTCTTGTGCATTTTCCAGTTCTCTGATGAGAAAGATTCATATCTGTGTGAGGTGTCAGTTAGTTTATTATTATTATTATTATATCAGTGTAAAGGTGTGGTGGACCCCAGAGCTTTGTTATATTGTCAGATACTAGTTATAAAACCTATTGAAGGGTGATGAAGGGAAAGGAGCTCCGGTCCCTCCCTGTCGCAGAATTCAGGTACTGTTTCCCATATTTGCCACTCCTCAGGACGAGCTGTTTCATGTCTATCAGAGTAACAGGTTCATCCTGTGCAGGGCAGAGTCTGCCAGGCCAAGGAAGAAAACATCCTTTGTGTGAATAATGCATGTTATTTAGTACGTTAAATGGAGCTCTTTGCTGTTTGTTTAAGCTAATAGGCCATAAGAGCTTTATATACATAACTCATATAGTGAGCCACCATACTCTTACAGACAGATTGAATTGCCGCTCATCATCTTTGAAGCAAGCAGTGCAGATTATATATAAAAATGTCACAATAGACTGTATTGAAATTTGAATTTGATCACAGGGATTGGTCAACCAAAAATTTAAATTCTGTCATCCATTGAGACTTTCATCCATCTTCATTTTCAGTTTCATACTAGGTGACTAAAAATATCTTTAATTAGCCAATGGCTAGTAAATTGTACAATTTCACTCCGTGTTATTGAATTAGACTAGAGCCAAAAAATAAGTTTAGCACAGATATAATTTCATTGCATGCTGAGCATTATGCACCGTTGCTTGGCTGAGAGTGCCCTCTGTTGCTTTCGAGCGCACTCAACGTGAGAGAAAGAGAGACGCTACACATGGCAGGTAAAGAGAATTAACACGCTAGATCTAAATGCAGGGCTCGACATTAAGGACTACCTGTTGGCCAAGAGTTGACGGAACTGTCACTGTCCTAATCAGGCTAGTGCTGCATCATCATGAAAGTTTATTATTTGCACGTTTTTAAGCCTTATTTAAACATTCAAGCGCAACAGCAGCACCACGCATTCAAGGTGCACTCCCGAAACACGTCTGAATGGAGTTCTCCTTCACGTGTTCTTGTGCTTGAAGGGACCGTTTTACACAATTATCTAAAAATGCCTGTCTTGGCAAGTTTCCTTGTAAACAGTCAGTTTTGTCTTAAGTGAACGCAAACCGTCAAGAAAGACAACTCACGTGTAACAGTATCCATGCATCATGTCTTAAAGTGACAACAGCTTAATGTTCCTGCTGCTGTCTGTTTTTAATGTTAGTCAAACAACAAAGGACTGCTCTTATCTGAACAACTTTTCTAACTCTAATAAGGATTCCTCTATATATTTAATTAATACAGCGTTTTACAGTATTTCTCATTTGATTTCTTTATTCAATTTCTGTACCTAATCACCCTAATCTGTATCTAACTACTGTTTGATCTACCTGAATAGCACTGTTTCAATTTTTTCGTTTTTAATTTAAAATTTAAAATTTGCATTAATTATTTCCATTACTAGCCAATGGCAACTTGAGTTAAGCAAGCACATTTGAGCTTATCATATAAAGTGATAACCTCTCTTCAGAAGACTTGGTTTAAACCACTCGATTCATATTGAGTTCTTGAAGCATCAAAGTTTTGGTTTAAATGGAGAAACAAAAAATATGTTTATTTGTGTTTAGAATAAAAAATAAAAAAAAGGTCTCGTGAGTTTCAAATTACATGAAGCTACTAAATAATGACAATTAAAATGTTTGGGTGTACTAGCCTATGTCTTTAATAGCCATTTTTATGACCGCATTCTGTCATTATTGTCTGGATTTTTTGCATTGCAGAAATCATAGGGCTTTGGACATCTTTTAATCTTTTTTGATTAGTGGCTGATTATCTGAAATGATAGTCATTAGAACTAGCCACAATAACTGCTCATACGTAAAGTTGAAAAAGAATTTGTTTGTTTTTGATCAGTATCTGATTACTTTGACAATCCTTGTTTACGTTCTCTTTTCATTTACATAAGCGAAACTCCTCTATCACAAAATCTTGCCAGGAATGTAACCGGTTGAGAGGCCGTCATGTGTATTGCGTAGTGTGTTCACAGCCGCAGTATCTGTGAGGACCGTTTCCCAGGTGGAATGAAAAACAACAGGGTTGTTGACACAGTGCCCACTAATGCTCACGTCTCATTGGCTGCCTTTGGGCCAGCCGTGCTGCACCTGCTCTGGCTAGAAACACCTGTATTCACCACAAACCTGCTCTTCCTAATCTACCTCTTCTTCCACACTGGGAAATATTAGCCTTCCCTTTGGCATTTATCATAGATCAGCCTGATTATTTAGGCGATAAAGGCTAATGTTTGGATTTGGGTTGGTTTACTACATCAGTGTATAGGGTAGATTCTATTAGTAAGAGCCCAGATGTCCCTATTCCCTGTGTAAGAGGCCAGAGGCTTAGTGTGCTTGGCCGAGCTGTAGTTGAGTCTTGGCCAGCCAGTGGCTGAATGGAACGGGAGGGTTTGAAGTAGGCTACTTAAGCTCTTGAACAGCAGATGGTTTGAGGCTTTATTTATATGTTTTTCAGTCTTAAGGCTCTCCACTGCGTGTTGTGTCATCAAGTAGGGGGGAAGGGGAAACATCGTTAAGACAGTCGGTATTGGTGTGAGCGTGTTTGTTCATACGTGTGCTCGATCTGTAAAACAGCATTAATTAAGCCGCCTTGCACAGCCCCAGGGTACAGAATGACCTCAAATTGGTATTGCATTTTTATATCCTGATAATTGTGAAAGCTATTATCTTGGTATTTTCAAAACACTGCAAAAGATGTTTAGTGATAAACAAACATTATTGTTGTTTTATTAGTTTTTGTCTGCAAGTTACTTTGTAAGGCCAATTCACACACAGGTGGTGACCAATGCAGACAATCACCCAATTACAGTCAATTTTCAGACACTCCACGACCCAGCAAACGTCGATTTAAGCATGTTCAATGGGCGAAAACAAGCGCCGACCACAGATCTGACAAAACCGGACAAAGTGTCTGTTGCCATTGGTCAGCTGTTGGTTCTTCTGTTGGTTCAATAAATTTTTTTTTATAAAAAATGCCTTTTTTTGCCCTGAATGATACTTAAATATATGATAAATTAAACCCTTTTTTTAGCAGATTTTTACTCAAAGTCTTTTGCCCTAAAACAAAGTACCTTGCAAGCTTAATTTACCCATTGTGTGCCATATGAAAAGAAACATTCAGCCCACTTCGTAGAAAATACAGAGATTCTAAAAAAAAATGCTAATAGGGTATTTACAATTGTGTGTCTACGATAACACAGTTGTGGATGTTAATTACCTGATTTGCTCACTTCACTGATGCCAGATTAAAAAAATGGCAAAGGTCAGAGACTATCGTTTTTGTATTGCCATTTAAAACCATGTTGCATTTCCTAAACAAAAATTGTGGCCAACTTTCCAGTAACTCCATAAATTTCTTTGCCAAATGCAATTTTTCCTTTCAGTTGGCTGTTGTTTAGTGTTAATTTTGGACCCTGTACAGCACTATACCTCAGTCGTCCATCTGAGCCACTCTCATGAAAGGTAGATGTCTGTTATGTAAATGTACTGGGCTTTTTGTCATCGTCAGGGGGATTGTTTGATTTGGCTCATTTGATTTGCTTATTGTCTCTGGTGCGGTGTTGTAGGCGGCCTTAAGATTGTTCTTATCTGTGGCCAGCAGGGTGGAAAACCACCATAATGACGTCAGCATGAGTACCTGAATGCAGGGAGTGTGTGGCGCTCACGTGGATGTTGGCTACATTCAAGCTACATCTGATCTGTGTGTAGGTGTAAGGCTACAATCCTCTTATCTTTTTATAGGAAAGATTAATTGGATTTTCTCCTGTCGATATCTGCACAACTGCATCCAAACAAACAACAGTGCCTTAGAGGTCTTAATAAAATAAATCTCTTTTCACAGCAGAGCAGGTCTGTTTTTCAGCTCTAGTTTTTATGTCTTAATGTAACCTTTACTTCGGTTTACACTAGTAATCAGGTATTAAGGTTGCATGAGAAAGCGTTTGCATGCAGACGTTCACAAGCCCTTATATTGGTCTGGTCTGTGGAGGAATGTCATTCCCAGGCTGTTTTGCATTCCTTCCGTGTGCATTATGGGATTGTTGCTCCATCACTGCACAACGATGACCTCAGAGATGGCTGTGTGAATTATAATGGAGGCACGCAGGAACTATAAACAAAAATATCTATATTTGCTTTTTCAGCAGTCATTACTCCACTCTTTAGTGTCACACAGACATCATTTGAATATGCTGATTTGGTGCTCAAGAAATATTTCATATTATAATAATCAACTGTGTTTTTTTGGGAAATTAAAACTGGGAAAAGAAGAAAGAAAAGAAATTAATGCATGTATTCGACAATGACACAGTAAATTGTGTCAAAAGTTACAGTAAAGGCAATTATAATGGTACAGTTTTTTTTTTTTACTAAATAAAAAAAATATTTCTTGAGCTTTAAATCAGCATATAAGAATGATTTCTGAAGAACCATGTGACACTGAAGATTCAGCTTTGCAATCAGGGTAATATATTAGGATAGAAAACAGTTTGTTAAAATGTAATAATATTTCACAATATTACTGGGTTTTTGTTGTTGTTGTTTTTTTTACTATTTTTGATCAAATAAATGTAGCCTTGCTGAGCATAAGAGACTTTTTCAAAAACTTTTCAAACTTTTGACTGGTAGTGTGTGCATATGTTTATATTTATTATTAGCATTTATTTTAGATTATGCAGTCTTTACTCTTGTCCATGACAAATCAGGACAGATTAGCATTTTGGTCACCTGCATTTAAGTGACATCAGCTTGTGATCGGATCACAGTTACGGATCTCAATGCCATTTGTAAATGAGGTCATAGTGTCACCTGCACTCACAATTTCTCTCTATTTCAGGAGGGGTCAAGAGAAACAGACTTTTAGCATTCAGGGGAAAAGAGGAGGCAGACGGGTCAGAACTGACGAAAGAGGAGACCCTGCTACAATCTGGAGGACTTATCCTATGCTGACTGGCAAACACGGGTGAGGACCCCCGTGTAGCTTCTCCCCCTGTGAGTGTGTGTGTGTCCTCTTTGTGTTTTCCTCCTTTGGTTCTCAGGCCTTGGGACCTCCCGCCCACAGACAAAGCTGTTGTCATGGCAATGCGTTAGGCAGTCGTGCGGCACAGAAATCTCGCAGCAGTCTTAACGGGAGGAGGGGAAACCGAGGTAGGGCATGGCAGAAGTGAGGGGAGCAGTCCATTAGGGAGGAGTGAAGCTAGACTAAATGAGGGATGGTGTTAAAGATAACAGAGGTTCTGTATCAGACAGAAGGCTCCGCTGAGGTCAGAGTGAATCAAGAGTTTCCCAGAAACTCCAGTGATTTCATCTCAGCCATCAGCACTTATGCTGTAACAACTTCTTTAATCAGCACTGCTTTATTTACTGACTCCAACAAGATGGGAGCTAAGATAATGCGTTTGGGCAGGCTGAACTTTGAAAAGTTATTTCCTTAAGCAGTCCCTAAATTAGCTTGCAGGTTTTCAGGCTCACGTGAGGTGTGTGTGGGTTTTCAAGAATATTGAAAACTAACCTTCAAGAACACTATTGTAAATAAAAAATAATCATTTTAGAATAAGTCATGGAAATGCTGGTCAAAACATATTTATTAACAAAAAATACAAGATTCATGTGGGTCACTTCAGTATCCAGATTTTCTTACCCATATAAGACCCTTACCTGTCAGGAGGTCAGATACATATTATTATATTTATGATATTTCATCACAGCATGGGCTTGTTCTCATATTGTGTACCCATAATGGGAGTATATAGAGAAGTGAGGAATGAGGAAAGTGGAATGGAGGAGGGGTAGATGAAGGGACAAAGGTTATCCATTATCCTCACTGTGCAGTCTTTTCTTTATCCTATCGGATGAGTTTTCCTGGAAGAAGACTCCCATTTTACGTGGTCTCACTGTCTCATGCATAATTCAGCAGTAGAACATTGGTATCTAGTCAATTGCAAACACTTCAGTCTTAAATCCTTCTTCCATGAATACTCTCGTTGCAAGAGCTTCTTCCAGCATCTCCCTCAAATGCACGCCTCATCACCTGACTCACTGAGTGACAGAGCCATGACTCAGGGCTGTTTGTTACTGAAAACTGTCTGAGAAGATGGAAGGAAAGGCTTGAGGGGTCAAGGGTCAAGGCCTCTCACATCTGCAAGGTCTTGTTGGGGGGTGAAAAGCGAGTTAGGGTTTTCTGAAAAGTGTCAGCTGTCAGAAATGGGGATGATAAAGGGGCAGATAACAGTGATCTGGCCTGTCTCAGACAGCTGACACAGCACTCACAACCACAAGGCCACTACGGTGGAGATGAGGACCGTGTGGCTGTTTGTTTATCGCTCTGAGCCTTTAACGTGTGGACAGCTTGTTTGTTTCGTCATCGTATTGTGCAGTTTTTGACACAGCTCTTTAAAAAAAATTGTACACTCATACTGGACAGAATGCCATAAATAGCACTGTAATTAATCAGCTGTGATGAATGAGGGTACAGTAATAAAGAAAAGACAAGTTTCTGTTGTGACCGCATAGAGGTTTTTGTGTTTTGTAAATGCATTGTGTTTTAGTGGATAATGTCAAGTACTCCTAATCATCATTGTTTTGCTCATCATGGCTGTTTTGCTCATGGGACCCGTGTTTGAGTCTTGTCCCAAACTTTCCCCTTGCCCCTTTCTCTTCCTCCACTTCCTGTCAAATCTCCACTGTCCAGAAAAAAAGATAGATAGATAGATAGATTCATAGATAGATAGATAGATAGATAGATAGATAGATAGATAGATAGATAGATAGATAGATAGATAGATAGATAGATAGATAGATTCATAGATAGATAGATTCATTGATAGATAGATAGATAGATTCATTGATTGATTAATAGATTCATTGATTTTTTTGTTTCATTGTATGCCCAAAGAAAATCATAATTCTGATCCCGTAGTAATAGAAGCCACATGATTTGATGAATCATTCATGTTTGTAGCACAAACAGTTCTGAAAATTATGAATTAAGTTTAATACTTAGTTTGTCCATAAATATGTTGGGTGGTATTTTAAATGAACAGATAATGCATATAAATACATGTTGTGAATAAAAATATTTTTAAATATACATAAAATATCCTTGGTTGTGGAAGACTCCTCTAACCACAGTTCCCTTTCTTCCAGGTGTGGCTCTCTGTCCGGAGCTACTGACCTCAGCCCTGCTGTCATGGCATCAGCCCTCACACCATGCAGAAAGCACCCCTCCTAACCCTCATACCTCACACACACTCACACCACACTTCACCACACACACACACAGCCATGATGACCACCTCCCACATGAACGGATATGTGACCGAGTCAGACGGTGGGGGAGGCACTGACATGCTGGAGGAGGTGGTGCAGAGGCACAGGGAGATGGCGGTGGACTGTCCCAGTGAGCTGGGTGCTCGTACCCTGCCCATCAGACGCAGCGCCCAGCTGGAAAGGATTCGCCAGCAGCAGGAGGACCGCAGGAGACGAGAGGAAGAGGGCCGCAACCGGCAGGAACTCGACCTTAACTCGTCCATGCGCCTCAAGAAACTTTCCCAGAATCCCAAGGTGGGCATCGATAACCCCACCTTTGAGCAAATGGAAGGTCCCGGTGGCTCCATGGGTGGTCTGCAGAGCCTCACCGCACCACCAGCTTTACTAGGTGGGTTTAAGAAACTGCTAATAAGCATTTGTTTTCAAAGTTTGCTTCTATAAACCCACCCATGTCATGCAGAGCAAGCAGCGTTATTGTTTGTGGGTTGAGCCGTGGCCTAGCTTTTAGTGTACCAACCCTACATACTGAGTCATGGGGCCTATGTGGGTGATACAAGTTCGAATCTGGCTTGCAACATTTCCAGTTTTCAATCCCTTTTGTTTTCCTCATTGTTTCTGTCATCTGTCCATTACTGCGATAGTTGGTTTTCAGCTGCAATACCGATTACATCACTTGCCCACCACAGCACCGCCCCTACCGCTGTTTAGATTTTTTTTTTTAGAGTAATAGAATAAATAGAGAACAGACACTACAATTAAAAACTGAACGCGTCTGCTCAATGCAGCTTGACCCGAACAAGAGTCGCAACACAGATAAGCAGCAGGAGTCAGATTTAATTTATCACCATGGTGTATTCCGTGCTTTTTCGTTTTAAAACCAAGCTGGGAAAGAGGGAAAAACTTCAATGTCCGCCCTCATCCCCCACCCTCCGGTGATACCGGTATTACCGGTGTTGTCACACGTCAATTAGCCCGTGGGAATATTTCCTCACCATCACATCCCTACTGTCCATTAGTGATAAGACTGACAAATCGGACAATATCATTGCTGTTAATGTTAAGTAAACCTATTAAAAATCATCAGTCATTTTCATTAATTAAAATAAAATGAAATATCGATATTAGATGAAAAACTGTATTGAAAAATAATAGTGTAATAATAAAAGTTTACACTAATAATAAAAAATATTAATTATCTGGCTAAAGTCAGACCTAGTCTCATTTAGAGTTGTTCCGATACTAGTATCGGAAATGCCGCCGATACCAATAAAAATTCTGGCATCGGTATCTGTGAGTACTTCTACCCATGTACCGATCCGATACCATTTTCTTAAACAGTACCTAGTTATGCACGCTAGCTTTGCTTAACGCTGCAAATCGGAGATCAATTCTTCTTCGCTGCTCTAAACAGTGGTTGCTTGTGGCAACACAGGAAGTTGTGCTGTTGCCACAAGCAACCACTGTTGAGATCAGCGAAGAAGAAAATGCGCACGCGCACGCTAGCAGCAGTACGTCCACTGTTTGTGTTTGCCAGTATTACAGACTGGACCAACCAGCCAGTAAAACGGTGACATGTCTCATATGCCATACTGCAATTTCGAGGGGTGGAACAAGTATTAGCAATTTCAACACGAGCAAGTTAACTTAAAGCATTTGAAGACGCGTCACCCCGCAGAACACAAGGGTTACACAAAGGCAAGGGCAGAGAAGAATGAGCCGCGCTAGAATCAACAATCTCTGGAAGCTTCATTCAAACAAAGAGAAATGTTTTCAAAAGACAGCCAAAGAGCAATAAATATAACCAACAAAATTGTTGAGTTTATTGTTCTGGATGACCTGCCGCTGTCAAAACTGAAATGCTGTTTATTTAATAAAATTGTTTCTGGACTTTAGGTTATAAAGAGATTCTTTTCTTATGTTATTCATATATCATTTTTTAGACTCCTAATTTATTTGTTGCACTTTTATTTATACAGTTATATTGTAAAACTAAAATACCTTTTTCAGTTTACAGTATTAGATGTGTGGCTGCATTTGAAGTTCTTTTTCACTTAAGAAAAATAAATAATATATTGCTGTGAAATATATGTCAGATAATAAAAATATTCTAGTTCACTGTATGTATTTGTTCATGTTTAATTAAGGGATAAGTCTGAGGCACACCATAAAATAATTATATCAATTCATACAGGGATAGTATGAATTGCAGCTGTATAGACACACACCCAGGTATTTGATCAGTACTCGGTATCGGCCGATACCCTGAGTCCAGGTATTGGAATCGGTATCGGGAAGGAAAAAAGGGTATTGGAACATCTCTAGTCTCATTGAGACGTTGGTCTGGGAACCACATGTTCATTTTCTCGTATTTGAGGCGTGGTTTACTAATGCCCAGAGATGTTTATTGGGTGCTACGAATGTCTATCAAATGCGCCTGTATGGCTCATAGCCAATCGTTTCAATTATACCAGATGACGTATGTAGAGCGACAGAAATTAGACGAGGAAACTAAAATTTAAATTGCGTTCTAAACTACTTAGAACAATATCTAAGGCTGCATCGAAAGGTAACTTTGCATCTGCTGCCATGTTGGATCCATAGATATAAACAAACTGCTTCATTGTGTCACATATACGTCGTCATCGTCTTGCTGCTCCCTCCCCGTTCTGTGATTGGTCCCCTAGCTGAGGTGAAAATCTGGTCCATGGAATCCAGTCTGCAGCGTGAATAAAATCGTGCTGCGCGCAAGGCAGCATTGGGAAACCCAGGCTAATCAAATAATATAATAGTCTGTAAATATTTTTTTTTTTTAAACAGCATTTTATGCAATGATATTCAGACTTTTTATAAAAGCCAAACAGTGTCCAGGAAAGATAAGTCATCCATTGCCCTCCACAATCTCATTAAAAAAAGTGACAAAAAGTAAGTAACATTTATGGTAATGTGAGGTTGAATCTGAATCGGAGTTACTGAAGGGTCCTTGACTGCTAAAATCAGCATGCATGAGTGAAGTCATTCTCAGAGGAGGCAAAGAGCCGTGTTTCTGATGACTAAGAGTGTTCAAGAGCCAAAGAGCCACTGGACTTGAAACTAAATGAAGAGAAAAGTCCATTTATATGCCCCATTATTTGAATATCCTTTTTAGCAGATTTTTCTAAATCTGTTTTTCATCTTTCTTTGCTTTCCTCACAAGACAAGCTCATATTCCTTCTTTTTAGCTCCTCTCTGCATGAAGCCTTTCACTGGAGTTTCATTTTTTAGATTGGACAGACTCATGTTCAGCTCCTCCAGTGAATTCTTGGTTTTGAATAGACTCCATTAGGGGAAGTCCAGCATGCATGGCAAGGAAGAACAAAATGAGTTAGTGCAAATGAGAGGGGCACTTGGAGTTGCTGCTGAAAGTCATGGCCGAGAGATGTGTGTGAGTGGAATTCCTCAGGGAGGGAGAAGAGGACCCTCAGAGGGGGAGGTTAATTAAAAAGCCTTTTATGAAACATTCTGACCCAGACCGCTCTTGCTGTACTGTTTTTCTTCAGTTTTCCTTTTTGTTTGTGTTCCAGTTCATCTCGCTGCATTGTTTGTCACGCTCTGTGCGTTTTTTGGACTATCCAAAACTCTTTGTGGCACTAAATTATCCGTAAAATAAATCCCGTCATGGACTAAACAAAGGCAACACTTAAGATATTTTATTTGTCCACTAATACCTCTATTAGCCACCCACTTAGACATTACACACCACACAAAGAAAACACACCCACTTCTCACTCCTATTGTGTCTTGCCATTCTCTCATTATGGCATCAGACACTATAAAAGAGAATTACAGCATAGCTGAAACTTGGTTCAAGGACAACACTAGAATAGCTGAATTACGTCTGTGATTTACTCAAACGCTGTGCAGTGTGGATGACGAACAGTAAAAATGCTCATTGGGGGAGTCTTTGTGAGAGGCCATGTCACCAGTTTTCCGGGTGAATGACTCAGAGGTATGTACTGTTGTTCCTGGGTCAAGTCACGGTTTCTTCTGTTTTTAATGGCAGGGTACATGATTGATCTGTAAGCATACCTGAGACTGAATTTATGGTTGGTTTTGTACTTTCAGAGCTGGAGGACCTGTTGATGTCCCTCAAGCAGGTGCAGCATAGTTTAAATGACTCTCAGAGTCAAGAGGACGTGGAGCTGGTTCTACAGCTGGTCCAGAAACCTGACTTCCAGAAAGCCTTCAACATTCACAACGCCGTGGCCCACAATATGAACCGGCCCAGCCCTCCCTACCCCCTGACAGATCACGCACAAAGCCTCGCACAAGAGGTGAGCGCCACTTTGTTACATGCATGGATCGAGGAGTGCCTTACAAAGTCAAAGTGTTACTGTGCGTTCACACCGGACGCGAATAGCGCGTCAAATTCGCGTCTACCACGTCTAGTTTGACGCTTGACCACTTTGTGTTAATTCGCGTGTCAAGAGTGAAACTGACGCGCGTAAAAACAAAAGTTTGAAGCGAAATTTACGCACGTCAGATTCGAAATCTGTTGGCCGCCATCTTTTTTATGTTTATCGAGCATTTATCGAGAGAGTCACCGCTCTGTATTTGCTCTGAAAAGCAGAACAGCGGCGTACGGATCATCGTCGCTGTATTTGGGTCCACCAGACTATTCGGAGGCGAACTCAGTTTGGCGAGTTTCACCATTTTCTCGCTCCAGGAGCAGCGCCTGGATGACGGCCGCTTTCAGCGGTACTTCCGCCTGTCCCGCGCCCAGTTTGATGACCTGTTGTCCCGCATCGGAGCGAGGATCACCCTCGCCCTCACCAACCTAATCTGTCAAATAACAGACAGGACACCGTCGGATCTAGAATAATTATGTACTATGTTGGTTGTCTTTACATTAGAATAATAATGTTTCATATAATCTAGAAATGGAATAAAGAGCATTCAATACAAAATTATTATGTCTCATATATTTAAATCAAGTTTTTATGTGATAAAATATTTGCTTTGTTGCTGCATTAGAACAGAATAGAATAGAAAAGTAATTTTATTCCATTTTGTCATATTAAAAAATAATGTATTGCGGCATCCAGATACTTCACCAGGTGACAGCAAGCAGGCTCCTGATTGGTTAACGCGGCGCGAATTGACGCAGAAGTTCAGATTTTTCAACTCGGGCGGCAGACGCGAATTCGCGTCAACCGCATGAATGCACAAATGGCAGTAACTAAATAATTCGCGTGTAACGCGCTTAACGCGCCAGATTCTTGACGCGCGAATGAGGCGTATTCGCGTCTACCGCGCCGCGCTCTACGCCTCATTCGCGCCGCAGGAATTTTTTACGCGCGTAACACGTCTTTGCATTGACTTAACATTGAAATCATTCGCGCCTGACGCGCTATTCGCGTCCGGTGTGAACGCACCATTAGGATGAGCAGAAAACATGCATGAATTGTAAATACGGATGCTGCAATCATAAGAAGTGCTCTGACACTTATGGCTTTAGAATATGCCTACTACTTATAAAAAGCAGCCAGACAAACAAAACATTTGAGGGTTTTTCCTCTCTGAAGGCCAAGAAGGATAGATGCTTGAAAACATAAAAGACAAGGCCTGCATCTGCTTCGTCAAATTACTCTTGGTTAAATCCTGCAGTCTGCGGACATAATGTCATAATTTGTGCAGAGAGCCGCATGATTGTGACCACCCTCTTCCTGGTTAAGGAGTTTTTGAAAAAGTGTTTGTGGATTAGTTGATTCATTATCAATGAATCAATTAGGGACCTCATGAAAAATAACCAAACCTATAACTCCTTGTCTAATGTAGGTCTTGTGTTTTGTCTGAGATGAACAGGATGTAGATGAAGAATTACATTACCATTAAAAAAATTTGGTGTCAGCAAGATTTTTTTTTTAAAGAAATTAATCATTTTTTTAAAAATTGTTTTATATATGCTTATAGTTGAACACATTCAAAAGAACAGAACAAGCAGGCCACTAGGGGTATCACATACAATTATGTATGTTCATATAGAAAGTAATAATATTATTCAGCAAGGATGCATTAAATTGATAATTCCACTTTGCACCAATCTTTTACCGACCCCAAACTTTTGAACAATAGTGTATTTTGACCCACAGAAAATGCACAACAGCTTCAGACCATTTTTTTTGAAGCACTGTTACAGAGAGAGAGGTGAAATTACACATTGCAAAATGTGTTCTCTTGTTACTTATTCATTTGTTGATGCTTCTATAACATTTATTGAACACAGCCTGAAAATCAATTAGCTTCAAAGAACTATTTGTTTCCTGTTGTATTGAATGATCATCGCTGTCATAAACACGGTAAGATTCAGTTCAGTATTATAATCATACAGTCACAAGCTGTCAGTGCATTTCTGTTTGTGTATGTTGTTGGTGTCAACAAGTGGTTAGTAAAGCTGATGGAACTTTACTAAAGTGATTACTTAACACACCCCACCCAACTCCATTCTCTAAAAAATAAAGTGATTACACCATTCTCAGGCTCCTGGTTATCCACCCCTGTGCCATATTACCAAAATACCTGTAGTCAGTGTGCAAAAATGAAAACATGCACATTGGCAACTTTTGTTTTGTCTGTTCATTGGTATAATAAAGGTATAATCAAGTTGTGTTAATGGCATTTGATTAATCATAGGAAAATGACGTAATGACAGTGTGATTGCCTGATGGCACCATGCATAATTCATAACCCTGATTAAAGAACTGTTCAGATGATCTGACATTAATAGTTACCCAAATGATTGAGTTTGTGCACAAATGAAGCTGATGTTTGGTAAAAAGGCTCTTTAGGTGGAATCACTGTTGTGGAAAGTGCTAATGAGAGCCTGATAAACTAATGGTTGTTGTTGTTGGTTCTCTCAGGACAATAACAGACAGAGAGCTGCTCTGTCCTTCATAAGTCATTAAGATCCAGATCCACTGACCTGTGCTCTTCTCTCACAGTAATACCCTCTCTCATGGGACAGAGGCAGTGTGGACTGTCTATTCAAATGTGGGCACATCTCATCCAGAGCTTATCAAGATCTTGAATATGAACTCATCTTTTCATAAATACTGTGTTTATCAGAGTTCTCCAAAAATGTTCCTTTATACTTGTACGTTCTACATCTGAAAATTTTAACATGGTAGACTACAATAACTTGTATCTGTAGGAAAACCAAAAACCTCACAGAGGCCCCGGTTTCTCTGAACCCATGATACAAAGCTGTACTGTGTTTACAAAAACCTAAAGAAAACCTGCTGAAATCAGGAGCCCTAATTTCTGGTACTTGGTTAACAACACCACTGTAAAAGGTATTTTAAAGCATGATTAATGTTGCAGGTGTGGTGCATTTATTTGATGATCTGATGTTTTTGAATCTGTCCTCACAGGTCGAGGCCATGATGCACAACAGCTCACAGAAGGATGGACTTGAGCTAAGCGCCCTGCTCACGACGTCTCACATGCAGGTCTGTCACCATCAAATGTACACTCATCCCTCACATTCCCCCATGTATCCTCTATGCCAGTGGTTCTCAAACCTGTGCCGGAGTACCACCAACCCTGCACATTTTGTAGGTCTTCCTATATCAATCTGACACACCCATTTCAGGTTGTGCAGTCTCTACTAATGTGCTTGTGAGTTGAATCGGGGTTGATGGATAAGGGAGACCTACAAAAAATGTGCAGGGCTGGTGGTACTCCAGGACAGGTTTGAGAACCACTGCTCTATGCTGCTGTGCAGATGCTCACAGCTGTAATCACAATCCCTGTCCGAGAGCCTGAGCTCTTTGAACTCTATAACATGACGTTTAGGTCAGGCTCATGTCTACTCTGCAGATCTCAGTGGCTTTCATCCTGAATATAACCCATCATCTCTGGCTCTTTATATCCTCCAGGCGCTTATGATGGCCCATGACAGTGTGGCTGAACAAGAGATGCAGCTGGAGCCTCTTGTTCCTTCTGTCAATGCAAGTGAGACACTCACCCAGTGGGGCGGGGAGACTGTCAAAATCGTGCGGATTGAGAAAGCCAAGGACGTCCCATTGGTGAGGACGTTCTTTCACTGCCTCTTCTCGCCATATTACGCACTTCTTGACTTTTTACACATCTTGACTTAATGTGCACATGCGTATTTATACAGGGAGCGACAGTTAGAAACGATATGGACAGCGTGGTCATCAGCCGCATTGTGAAAGGAGGGGCGGCAGAACGCAGTGGCCTCCTGCACGAAGGAGACGAGGTCCTGGAGATCAACGGTGTGGAAATCCGTGGCAAAGACGTCAACGAGGTCTTCGATATCCTGGTAATTAATTTTAAAGAAAGATGTCAGGAAGAACAAAAATGCATAAAAGTCTGTAAGATTTTTATTATAAAAAGTGCTAAAATATATTTTTTAATATTACTTGAGTATCCAAATAAATTTTTTTGGCCACTGAACATTTTTGTTATACCCAAAATAAAGATTTTCTGAATGTTTTAGGTTGTTTTTGCTGTGT
Source organism: Semotilus atromaculatus (assembly GCA_031834385.1). NCBI lineage: Eukaryota > Metazoa > Chordata > Actinopteri > Cypriniformes > Leuciscidae > Semotilus > Semotilus atromaculatus. Next base: position 21,950,374 of record JAULUF010000028.1, read on the forward strand.
TCACAGGCGGACATGCATGGCATACTCAGTTTTGTTCTCATCCCCAGCACGCAAATCAAACCACCTCCCATTAAAGAGACTGTGGTGAGGCCTTTAGTCCGAACTAAATGAATTGCTGCTTGAATGAAGCAGTGCGAAAACTAATCAATGATTGAACCCATATCTCGATATTCACCCAGACGCATGTGAAGGCGCACTTTGACTACGACCCCTCAGATGACCCCTACGTGCCGTGCCGAGAGCTCGGCCTGTGCTTTCAGAAGGGAGACATCCTCCACATAATCAGCCAAGATGACCCCAACTGGTGGCAGGCCTACAGAGATGGGGACGAAGACAACCAGCCTCTTGCTGGCCTGGTCCCTGGTACCCTATATCACACACTATTGTGTGGATCCAGATCTGTGTTTAAATAATTCGATCTAGTTTTTTTACATTAACTTTAATACTTGCATGTCTTCTCATTTGATCTTCCAGGCAAAAGTTTCCAGCAGCAGAGAGAGGCAATGAAGCAAACCATAGAGGAGGATAAAGAGCCTGAGAAATCAGGTTAGTGTTGTAACACTCCTAAACGCATACGCACATTGCTCTTAATTCTCATTAACACTCATCTTCTGTTGTCAGGAAAACTTTGGTGTGCTAAAAAGAACAAGAAGAAGCGAAAGAAGATGCATTTCAATGCTAACAAAAATGATGGTGAGTCTTTTCAGACAAATATTGAAATAAAAGTGTAAGTGCTGAGGGCTCTCTAGACCCCTATTAAGCATGAAAAGGTTTTTTACATAATTCAGTATGTTGTTGGTACCCTTTCCAGTAGTTTGTTGTTGCTGTTCTTGTCGCATCATGAAATTTATGCTGCACACTTCATGCATCCCCTGCGTACGCATAAAAACCGAAGTATACTCTGGGCTTAATGCGTTTCCTCTCGCTTTTCAGATTTTGATAATGAGGAGATTCTCACATATGAAGAGATGGCACTATACCATCAGCCAGCCAATCGCAAACGGCCCATTGCTCTAATCGGCCCACCGAACTGTGGGCAAAATGAGCTCAGACAAAGACTCCTCTCCAGTGAGCCGGACAGGTTTGCTGGCGCTGTTCCTCGTAAGTGTCTGAAAACATTTTATTGTTTTTATTTTATTATTATTGTTTATCAGCCTATTTCATTATAATGTCCTGAACAAGAAACTCTATTTGCCACAGACACTACACGAAGTCGCCGTGATATTGAGGTGAATGGCCGCGACTACCACTTTGTGTCCCGTCAGGTTTTTGAGATGGACTCTGCAGCAGGGAAGTTCATAGAGTCTGGAGAGTTTGAAAAGAACCTCTACGGTACCAGCACAGACTCGGTCCGACAAGTCATCAACACGGGCAAAATCTGCCTACTGTGTGTACACACTCAGGTGAGATGGACCACTCAGAACACTTTAGAAACAGTGCAACAATGCCTGGTGATCTCCTAAAATGTCCAATCCTGCAGAGTTTAGCTACAGCACAACTGCCTGGATGTTTCTAGTGATCTTGAAGACCTTGATTAGCTGGCTTAGGTTGTGTTAAATTAAGATTGGAGCTAAACTCTGCTAGGAGATGGCCCTCCAGGAGCACCCTTTCCTAGCAGTTGGCCATTTTTGCAAGGCAAGTACCACATGCATTTCCTTTAGAAATCTTGTTACTCACTATTTTCTTCTCTCTTTTTAGTCTTTAAAAGTGTTGCGCAGCTCGGACCTCAAGCCCTACATCATCTTCATTGCTCCTCCATCCCAGGAGCGATTGAGAGCCCTCTTAGCTAAAGACAACAAAAACCCAAAGGTAAACATCGACCCTGAACTATCAAAGTCCGCCCACAAAGTCATTCCCTGATATGGCAGTGAGGGAACAAACCTAAGCTTACGAATGCGGCCCTTGGGCTTTTTTCCATTCTCCTGCCCGTTGTCTCTATGTGAACCCACCTTTACACATCCACTCCCATACTCTTGCTTTCACACTTTTGTTGTTCTCTCTTTTTTTAGCCTGAGGAGCTGAGAGACATTATCGAGAAGGCCCGGGAGATGGAGCAGAACTACGGCCACCTGTTTGACGCTGCCATTGTTAACACTGACCTGGACAAGGCCTACCAGGAGCTGCTGCGTCTCATCAATAAACTAGACACTGAACCTCAGTGGGTCCCCTCATCCTGGCTGCGCTGAGATGAACCCCACTTACAGCGACCCCTCCACAGACGAATGAAGAGCAGATAGAATCACACACTCTCGGGTTTCATAGGTGACTGAATACCTCTGTTTTTACACCCCCAGGATTGGACACTAGATAAGGACACCACGCCCCCTCAGACCTGGACAGAAGTGTCTGTCTGCACTGCGCTCTCGCCAGGCTGGGGGAATGAGTTTTTATGTTATAATTTGTTTGATCATGGTGTGTTTTTGAGTCCGTTTAGCCACATTCCAGTGAGAGAGAGTTACCAGCACTTGGTGCAGCAGTAGAATTAGGGCTTCTATACTGCTTTTGATAACTATTTATGATTGTAAATATTCTAGATGTATTTTTAAAGAAGTTTTTGGACAAATGTGGAGATGGATTTGCATTGTGGGAAAGCAACTGTACTAAAAGTCACCGTTTTAAAAGTCCAGTGAGATATTCAGACTCCAGAAAACTGGGCCACCTGACATTACTAGTGGACAATTACATTTGTGCACTCTGTTTTCTCCTCTTTTCACCCTTAACCTTTGATGTTCGATGTGACCAGAACTTCCAGCAGTGAGTTCAGTGCCCATTGTGTCTGAACAACTCTTTCAAGCTTACAAGACACCAAAAGGGATAACTCTTGAAGTGACTGATGCCTTCTATCCCTGTGGCGCTGCCTCAGTGTTCCTATGGCAAGCAACACTGTGATTATGACAGTTTAATAGTAAACTTCAGGTTTTTTGAGTTTGCCAGGCCACATCTGAACATAGCTGCAATATGTAAGCGGCTAAATTTAAGTCTATGCTCTCTGTCTCAGTATTCACATGCACTTCCAGCACTCAGAAGTGTAACCAGTATTGTAAACAGTATTTGACAGCAATACAATGAGGTTCACCATCTGAGCGTCAGCACGGCCTAGTCTTAGTCAATGCTTCTGCACAATTTCAAATGTTTTCTTTGTGATTTGTTTTTGATTGGATTTGAAGGTTCTGTGTTGTTTTACCCATTTCAACATGAGCAAAGGGTATTAACTTGTGGTGATGCTATACATTATTAGGGTCTCATGAAACTTGTGAAGAACGTGTCCTGGTCATATTTCACCCTAAATCAGAAAGAAAAACAGGCTTCATTCTTTTTAAGAAAAGCATTAAAATCTTTTTTAGGTTATGATAGTAACAATTATTTTCCTCCAAATTCTCATGACATATTTCCTGTACTTCCCTTAATTTGCGCTTATAAAATCATATGGTGTGTATTGTAATTGTCAAAATACTGTTCAATCTCTGAATTGCTTTTGAGAATAATGAATAAAATTATCTAATTTTTTACGGTAAAAAAAATGGCTTAATTTTTGTGACCATAATATGGTTAAAAAAATATGCTCCATTTTCTTTATGCATTTTTTTTTTTTCGGTTTTGGGGTGTAATCTCACCTGGGCGAGTTTCATGAGATTCTCTCATTAGACTTTGAATGATCAAAAGTTTGAAACATTGTGTGAGTGTGTGTGAGAGAATGCATGATTTTGGGGTGTGTAAGTGCAAATGCTGGAAGTAGAGAACTCTTGATCTTGATGGACAGAAAGCTATGTATGATTGGTAACAACTCTTTTAAAGGAAGGACCATCAGTTATTGCAGGCAAGTATTATCTCCATAGCTGATTCAAGCACACACTGTAAGCAGCTTTACTGAGATTTGTTCTGCGTAACTGTTTTTACTGTTTTCTTTTTTCTTGAGATAAGCAATGTGTATTTAGAAAACAACCTACATATTTTTTTTAATGTACAGAATAGCTCAGACACTAGGAAAACACACCGTTGAGCTTTTTACTCTTGTGCACTACAGTTTGGTTTGTGTCTCATGTGATCTAGTTACATGCCAGTCAAATGGAAGTAGAATTAATGAATGTAAACGAAGAATCACCTTTCCTTCTCAACTGTTTTTGTATGAATTATACAAGTGAATTAAAGCCCAGAATAATAGTGTTCGTCTCTTGTTGTTTATGGATGTGTAATGGTAGCTGTATTAGTGCATGAAGATTCAGTGCAAACATTTTATTTAAATTCAGAACATCAGCTTTCCAGTTAAGTTAAAAAAAAAAAAAAAATCGAAGGTGTTATGCCTCACTCAGCCTGTTCATTCCTAGAGGTGAACAGTGTTGGAAAACAAACTATGAATTAAAATACCATGTAAAATATGGGACCTGGTACTTTTGAGTTAAATAAAATGTATGGTAACACTTTAGTTTATGGTCCAAATCAATAGTGAAGTAGTCTTTCAAGGTTCTATACTGTGTTTCACATTTTGAAAAAAATATTTTATTTCAAACCAATGCTGTTCTTTACTTTCGATTCACCAAAGAATCCTGAATAGGCATTTAGTGGAATCAGTTTCCACAAAAATATTAAGCAGAAAAAAATATTAATTTTCAACATTGATAATCAGAAATGTTTCTTGAGCATCAAATCATAATATTCGAATCATTTCTGAATGAATGTGACACTAAAGTAAACCAAACTAAATGTATTAGGCTACTCCAGTGAGTAATGATGCTGAAAATTCAGCTTTGCCATCACAGAAATAAAGTAGCCTCCATATTACTGTTATTTTAAATTGCAATAATATTACAAAACTGTTTTCCTATTTTGGTTAAAAATCTGGCTTTGATAAGTAGGCCTAGCTTATAAGAAAATTCCAAATCCAAACAATGTGACCTGGATATCACCCATAAACCACTCTCAATAAGTACCAAGATGTTAAGTATTAAGTATAAGTACCATTGTGTGATGTCATGTCATGAATATTGTCGTTATGAATAACAGGTGTTTACATAATGTAAATATTTACAGTGGGGAAATGTAATAAAAAACAAATCTGACGCGTTATCACCGAATCTTCCGATCGCGGCTCCGAATCACTGGATGGCGGTACAGAGCAACTTAACAAACCGCGAACAAATCTAATGACTTCCTTTTCCGCCTGTTTTTCAACATGCTGATGAAATAGGGAACAGAAACACCGCTTTTACGTTTCTCTTACTTCTTATTTTGTATTTATGCACTTGGATTTTCATCATCAAATAAAGGACGTTGATTAAATTCCTGTACACATTTCTCCCGTATATCGGTAAGTGGTTGTTGTGGCAGAAAGTAGTTTGGTTTGTGCTAAATTGTTCTAAAATCAGTTAGTCTGTCAGTTATATTTTATAGTTTACCGTATGTTTAAAATAATGGTGAATTTTTAAGCCTCCAGTCTTCACACTTTACTTCCATATAAAAAGCCGTTTAACTGGGAAGCTTTTCCCATTCTACATCCTCTGGCTGTGTCTCAAAACCTAGTGAGATTTCTACGTAGACCGCATTCTCAAATGAAACCTTTTCCCGCTCCTCCAGGTTCAAGATGCCAGGACTCAGCTGTAGATTCTACCAGCACAGGTTTCCAGAGGTGGAAGATGTGGTGATGGTCAATGTCAGGTCAATAGCAGAGATGGGCGCCTATGTGAGCCTGCTGGAGTACAACAACATCGAGGGAATGATCCTGCTCAGCGAGCTCTCCAGGAGGCGAATCAGATCCATCAACAAACTCATCCGGATCGGACGCAATGAGTGTGTGGTGGTCATTCGTGTGGATAAGGAGAAAGGTGGGACTGTGTTTGAAATGTAAGTTTCTTGCTTTTTTTCCACCCATTCTTCCATTTTAAACCTGTGATATCCACATTTCCACAGGCTACATTGATTTATCCAAAAGAAGAGTGTCACCTGAAGAGGCCATTAAATGCGAAGACAAGTTCACAAAATCTAAAACTGTGAGTATGCTTTGCCTGTTTAATGCATATGTTTTGACCAGGTTGAAAAGACTCTTAATATTTAGTAATATTATCAAACTTGATCTGAATTGAGATGGAAAATGACTAGGGGTGTTACGATACCGTCATCGATACTGAATTCACAATACAGTATTATTGTGATACTCCAAGACATCTGATAAAGGTTAACAAAACAATGTACTGTTGATTAAAATGAATAGGCTTGGACTTGGTGCTGGTTAACCAATGCACAGGACAATATTTAAATATTACTGTGAGAATAGAAATATTCATGATTCTGAAGCTGGAGATATAAAGAAATATTTTAGACGAATATGCTTGCACTCTGTCTCTGACTAGATATATTTAAAATAATGTAGGCCATTTTTCACTGGTAACATAAGACATTTGTCATTATCAGGACCCACAAATATTCCCCCATTGCATTATTATACATTATATACTCACACAGCAATTTTTTTTATTTTTGGTTAACTTAAAATTTTTTAACATTTTGATGATATGGACAAAATTTATATCACAATATATTTCTTAATTTGCCAAGAATGCCCACAACGGATGTCTGTACCTACAAACTTCTGAAAAATTACTTTGCACATCTATGAAACCTCCTCCTATAAAACTATATAATATTTTATCAAATAAAAAAGGTAGCAAATAAATTATTGTTCACCTTTTATTTGTATTTAGCCTTCATCCAAACAAGAAATGTGAAATCACTGTCAAATAGGGTAAACCAGACTCAACTTATTAATGTTAATATCTTTAACTATAAAACAGGCTGATTACATGATTTTTTATAGATTGAAACAAAAGTGCTTCAGCCAGGATAAAAAATATGAAAGTGCTCAGAGTTGCTGCAGAAAACAGAAAAAAAGTGATCAACAACAAAAACACATGTTGCTGGGGCATGGACATTGTTGAGTGTTTCACAAGATAGTTTCACTATTGACTAGGATACCCTCAATTCATTCCGACTTTCATTAACATCATAGTCTGTAAAACGCTAAACAAATGATTAGGTAAATTGCGAGTTTATATGTACCAAGCTTCAAATCGGAAATATTTTTTTGACATGCGCACACTGCATATAGGCTACAGTTTGCACATTATAATAACCATTCTCCTACATTTCTTCTTTATATGTTTTAAACAGCAGACTTAATATTTATCCGTTTCTGGTCATAATTTGAAGACAATGAGCATATGAACCAATATAAACCGCAAGGCACAACGATCACGCAGTAAAAATGCCCCTCCCTTCCAATGTCGTCTGTGGATGAGAATCCGAAACAAGGACTTGTGGGACGTTGTCCTGCTTCACTTCACAGATGCAAAGTGAAAGGAGAGTTTTAGGATGATGGGACACTCATTTATATGACACTTTATTCTACAGGAAGAACAGCTCGTTTCGTGCTGCGTTTCATGCGTCATTACGCTATACATTATATGTCATTGCATATGCGCAGTCTTCAGTTTCGGGTTTTCAATACGATCAAGTGTTTACATGTTCTCTTGATCAGATTAGATAAGGAATAAACCACCTATTTCATTCGGATCAAGCTCAATCTGATCGATTAAGGTTTTAACATGAAGGCTTTTCAGTCCGATTCAGCCGGCAATACGATTACTAATGGATTATTTGGTTACATGTAAACAGCTAGTGACAAATGCTGTAGGCTATATTGAAATATCGGAAATGTTTAAAAGTCATATCACAGTTTTTAAAAAAAATGATATTGTGATATATATTGATATTGAATTATTGTCCAGCCTTAGGTTAACTAGACAATACAGATTGTTTTGTTTTTGTATTGTGATATATTGTGACACCCCTAATAATGACTGTTTGAGCTGTTTTCTGCAGAGCTACATTATAACTGATTTAACTTCGTTTCATAACTGATTAATTGTGCAACATTGGCAATGTTATTGAACTGAATTGAATCAACACTGAATTGACTTGAACTGCATAATGACATGTCTTTTGTAGAGCTGCTTATATCTGAACTGAACTAGTTTCATTATTGATTAACTTTACACAAATATTGAACTGAATTGAATCAAAACTGTCTTGAACTGAATAATGACACGTCGTCTGTAATTCTGTCTTGCATTAGTTTTATATTAGTCTTATATTTGAAGTTTGCATTATTATTATCCTGTTTATTATGAAGCTGTTTTGAAACTATCTGTATTATATAAAGCGCTACATAATCATAGGTGGCTTACTTTGACCAGCTCCTCCCTTGAGAAAGTGGTTTCATAGATTATACTGTATGTATGTTTGTTATAGGTTTACAGCATTTTGAGGCACGTAGCTGAAGTCCTAGAGTACACCAAAGATGAGCAGCTCGAGAGTCTGTACCAGCGAACTGCTTGGGTGTTTGATGAGAAGTACAAGCGGCCTGGATACGGAGCCTATGACATCTTTAAGCAGGCTGTGTCGTAAGTATGCATTCATCTACCATTGGCTATGAAACAACCTTGTTTCTGTAAAGGTGTTTTTAACTCCACAACGTCTGTATAAAGATGTGGTTTCTTTTTCTGTGTAGAGACCCATCCATTTTAGATTGTCTGGATTTGACAGAGGAGGAAAGGGCCGTCCTGATAGACAACATCAACAGACGACTCACTCCGCAAGCTGTCAAAATAAGAGCGGACATTGAGGTGGCCTGCTATGGCTATGAGGGCATAGATGCAGTAAAAGAAGCTTTGAGGGCTGGACTAACGTGTTCAACAGAGTGCATGCCAATCAAGGTAAAAACTGATTTATTCATTTATTAATAAATGCTGTCAAAATGCAATTCATACATACAGAGACTTGAATAGATGGTTATTGATGAACATGTTTTTAATTTCTACATTTATTTAGATATTTTTAGGGTGGTGTGTGACAAAAAAAAAGCTCATTAAAAGAATAAAAAATCTTAAGTAGTTTGGCATAATATTTTATTATTAAAGACACAGGTCCCTACACCTCAAGAGTTTTTAAATGCAAACTTTTTTTTTTCTTTTTTTTTTAAGCCAAATGAAACATTCCAGTCGACCCTCCTAGTGTTCCAGACTTGCTCACTATTACATTGCTTTTGTTGCAGATCAACTTGATTGCCCCTCCGCGTTACGTTATGACCACAACCACACTGGAGCGCACAGAGGGCCTTTCTGTGCTCAATCAAGCCATGGCTGTCATTAAAGAGAAGATCGAAGAGAAGAGAGGCGTCTTCAACATTCAGATGGAGGTGAGAAATTATACGGGTCATCATGATTTCCCACTATTCTGGCATGGAGACTTTGCTTTGATTTTTTTCAGTATGCTGCTGTAAATCTTGCTGTCTTGAATGTAGCATTTGACTTTGACCTGTTTCAATGTCCCCGCAGCCAAAAGTCGTAACGGACACAGATGAGACAGAACTGGCTCGGCAGTTAGAGCGGCTGGAGAGAGAGAATGCCGAGGTGGATGGAGACGATGATGCAGAGGAGATGGAGGCCAAGACCGATGACTAGCAGTCATTGAAGATAGACAAACTTAGCATTTCCATAATCATTCAAGAGACTTGAGAGTTACAGTGAATTGTTTATCGCACCAAAAGGACTGAAAAGGCATTGATGGAAAGCACTGCTTCCATGATAACAATGAGTTGCTGCAGGAATTCCTTCCATGAACACTAGAGTTTTGTTTTGGATGTATTAATATAGATACTATTTCAACATTGTGGTTGTTTTAAGTGACCTTTCTGTCTCCAGCCTTATTCAAGAAAGATGCTGTTTATCAAGAGCCTCTTCTCTTTATCAGAGCCCTCTGTTGTGGATGCAGAACTAATAAAAACAAGCATTTTTCTTTTTCCCAAAGCGTTTGTCCTGTGTTATTTTGCTACATGAATGTTAGATATCTTACAAAGGATAATTGTCCTGACAAAATTAATTTTGGACTAATTAGAATAGTTTTCGAGGGAAGTAGCATACGTGTGTGTCTCTTCACGAATAGAGAAAAGTTGCTCCGGCTACTTAGCCGTGTGTGACTCTAATCAACAAACTATACAAGCTATCTATATACTAATATATAAAACTGTATGGGTCTGTATGGGAGTTACCTTCCCGAGCAGACCCATTTTCTCCAGAATTGATCTAATAAAGCAGAAAATGCTTTGTACTTATGACAAATATTAACACGGGGTGCAATCTTTACATGAGTGCATTGTTAACGCTCCAAAATATGACACATCAGGACAAGCATAAAAATACTTCAGAAATAATATTTCTAGATACTCAAATTTGGCTAAAACCTTGGTAGACACAGCTTGCATGACAGCACTACAAAAACACATAAAAGTGAAACTCAAACTCAGAAACTAAAAACTCAGCGTGATATTTCTTATGATACACAAGTGAGACAGACTAGTGCAAGTATTACAAATAGCTCGTTGTCTTCCCTTTTTCGCCCCTGTAAAGAAATGGTACTTTTCAGACAGCAATTTAATAATTCAATAAAAAAAATTGAGCTGACTGCTCCTTGCTCCCTGAAACAATTATTAAACTAATGTTAGCACAAGTTTTGCCTCAAACCACCTGAAAAATAAAGCCACGCAATGGTGGCTCCCATTTTAACTCTTGTTTTCATTTGCTCAAATAGCTAGCGAAACCAAATACTTGCATTTAAATGTGAATTTGCCGTCCATCACCGGACTCTCAGTAGCCATTTTTAAAAAAATAAAAATGCTGTCGTCACCGGCTCGCAATGACTCATGGGGTAGGGTAGGCCGCTAAGGATCCTTTTGTGTATCCTATGTAGATTACATTTACAGCAATGACCATTTGCCGCAAATTTCTGTAAATATATGATGGAGAGACGGCATTAACATTAACAGTGTGGTCAGTTGAAATGAAACTGGAGATATGGTTACTGAGTGGAATAATTCCTGTAAGGACACATAATGATTTCTGAAGGATCAGGAAGACAGGAGTAATGATGCTGAAAATTCAGCTTTGAAATCAGGTTAATAAATTACATTTTAAAATATATTAAGAAAACAGTTTGTTAAAATGTAATAATATATTTCACAATGTTACCGTTTTTTTTTATCAAATAAATGCAGCCTTGGTGAGCAGAAGAGACTTCTTTTAAAAACATAAAAAAATCTTACCGATCCAAAACTTTTGACTGGTAGTGTATACACACACACACACACACACACACACAGTTCTTGAAACTTATGTCAATAAAGCCCTTTGAATTGAATAAACATTTTTGTGTTTAATTTTGGAGGAAAGGAGGACTGCTCCCGATTAATTTGTGTTTACATAATAAATGTGTGTGTACTGTGTATAATTATTATATATATATATATAAATACGTACACATGCTTGTATATATTTAAGAAATATTTGCATGTATATATAGATTTATATATAATTATATATCAATATTTTATATATAAATAACACACTTTTCTTAAATATATAAATGCACGTGTGTGTATTTATATATAAAAAATAATTTTACACAGTACAAACACATATTATGTAAACACAAACTTTTATTTTGGATGCGATTAATCGTGATTAATCGGTTAACAGCCCTAATATATATTATATATTAACTATAATATAATATATATATATATATATATATATATATATATATATATATATATATTATATCTAGGGAGAGGGTAGGTAAGTTTTCCTTGAATGTTCTGTCTTCAAAGAAACTTGTTCGACTTCAGAGAAAGATGGCAGAAAGCAGGCCAGAAAAGGAAGTGTTCACAATAACCATTACATTCTGCCACCGAAGCTGTAGGATGATCTGGAGACGTGCTGGTGAATCGAGAATCAGTCTAATGCTTAGCCATACATTGATAACAAAAGCATTGAAACTCCACAATATAAGTAATGCTATAGTTATTTGTATTTGTGGGTGAGAGCATTCCCCTGCCAGAAGCACAGCATGTCATAGGCCCCAGAGGAGATCGGGTCTTGGAAAAAAAAAGCCTGTTGCTGTTGGAGAGAACTGGTAGTAAAGAAAGAGGAAAAGGTGTTAAAGTGAATACATTGTAGGACAGATTAAATACACATTAAAAGCCTATGTTTCCTAAACATTTTCATGAGGTTGAGATTACACACCTACAGGTAGGTCAATACCTATTTGGACATTTGTGACATTTTGACTCTGTACATAATTTGAAATAAAAAATAGCCTATATATAAATCTATATACAAACCACTATTGTTATTAAAATTGTTATTCTTGCACAACAACATTATGGAAGAAGCTGGATTATTTAGCAATTCTAACAAATTATGGAAAAGATCATTTTATATTTTTATTGCATTATTATACCATATATACAAAGCTCAGCCATACATTCTGCTTTTCTATAATGTTCAGGATTTGTTATACTGTCATAGATAGAGGTGTAAATTCATTTACACGTTTTAGCATTGAGGTCTTATTTGTGGTGGGGGTGCTGCTGTACTTATTTGCTTTATATCCAGATGTTTCTATTCTGACCACCTGATGTATGTAAATATAGGGTTGACAAAAAAAATCTGAATACAATGTAGTGCAACATCACATTTAACTATGACCTCAGTATTGAATTTACACATGTCTGACTGGTAGCTAACGTTAGTGAAGTGTTGGTCACGTAAGATAGCTGCAATTAACGATTATCTTCCAATAGGGATCTTCGCCCGTGACGTCACGACGCGGTTACATGCGCTCTGGTTGGCAAAAAGAAAAGTAATGGCTTGCTGCGCAGCGCAAACACAGAAGACAAATGTTTGTATCGTGCTGTGTGATTGGCTGTGTTAACAGGTTCGATAAGAGTAACCTTCTACCGCGTACCTAAACAGCTTGAATCAAGAAGATAGCTGTGGATTTCTGCAATTAGGCGTCTAGAATAGGGTACACATTTAAACCCAGATATCACCATGATAAGTACTGAGTTGATTACATCAAGACAAACAAAAAATGTATTACAAGTTTTTTTGAAATTGTTTGTTATTAACATTTGTTATTAACAGTTATTATCATTTGTTGTTAACAGTTATTAACATTATTAACATTTGTTGTTAACAGACAAACGGTGCATAATCTAATTACGTATGTGCTAATTGCATAAATACCCAAACAGATCTAAACATTGGGTATAGCCAGGTGAAAATGTCTTGTTACCTTACAATAAAATACTTAATGTTAAGGTCTGAACGGAACCCATTCAGGCTACCCATGAACATTAAAGGGGTCATGACATGGTTTTTTGTTTTGTTTTATTAGGTTCCCCTAGGTGCAATTATAGTATTACTATAGTTTTTTGTACAAAAAAACTTTAAAAATGTAGTGATTTATGACCTTTTTCCCACCCTGTTTCTCCCCCTCTGATTCAAACAGTCTGTTTTGGGGGCGTTTCCCCTTTAAGACTTCAGTGTTAACACCCACTGTTATGATTGGCAAACGTCAGTGCTGCTTATGCGTAAATTATTAACGTTAATCATTTTGTATCACATGTAGACTACACAATGCTCCACCACGTGAAACTTAGGTCTTCCAATCTTTTACCATCGTGTCAATTCTCAATTGATTTTGATTCATATGCGCGAGGGAGGGAGAGAGAGAGAGAGAGAGAGAGAGAGAGAGAGAGAGAGAGAGAGAGAGAGAGAGAGAGAGAGAGAGAGAGAGAGAGAGAGAGAGACAGTTTGAAGGCGCGCGCGCGGCCGGGGCTCGCTCGCTCTCTGCTCGTTCTTTCAGTAACATTCCCTGTCACACTCATCTCACTCACCGTCTCAAATAAGGCTTTGGCGCGCTGCATATGCTGCAAATAAACTGCATCCGACTGCTTTCCCTGACGTCTGGATCGTTCGGCAGCGTATTCAAACACTCAAACAGGAACAGCACATCTGCGTGGCATAGCAATCTTCTTGTAAACAGACCCACTCGCTGCACGTCGAGTCGTCGACTGAACACATGTGGGCGCGAGCCGCACGACAACGATGCGAAATGAGGCGTAGTTGTCCTCCGCTGGAGGCGGTTAGATGGAAACGACTGGTACGTCACTTCGCACCGTGACGTCACTTCCAACCATGGATCCAGAACGAGCTGTATTTAGAGCTTGATTAAATAAATGCTTTGTTTATAATGGGGAGGACGTCTTAAGCTATGAAACTTGCAGGAAGTTTTAATAGTACATAGATCTCTTATATACCAAAAGATCAAGGCAAATCTGGTTTCTCATGTCATGACCCCTTTAATACATGGAGGCAGGAAGAAGTACTTTAGAAACCAGCCTTTATTAATTTTTATTGCAGAGATGGGGTTTTGGGCTGAAACAAGATCAAAAGGGTCAAATAAAAAGTGGCTGGATCAAAAAAATCTAATTACGTACACAATGCAACACTAGAGAATTTCATCTTCATTCTCTTCACACCCCATCTGCATTGAGTTTGGTTCTTTCAGCCAACCAGTTCGCGCCCACGCCCATATCGTGACGTCACATTTAACTCCGGCGAACATCGCTATTATAAACACTAAAGTTGGCAACATAAATTACAACTACTGACTAGATTCATGAGAGGACGGCTAATGCGTTCAAAAGTCAAAAATACAGTAATTTCATCAACTTACCAGCGAGCGTAGTTCGGAAACACTGAACATGAATGGGGTCCCGGTTCAGTGCTGTACTATCAGGAGAGTTTGGAAGTTGGCTCAGCTGCTCCACGACACGCGTTACTTCCGCATTCCAAAGTTGTAACTGTTTTTCACCGGCTCTGGGCAAAGACAAAGAGTATAGAAGTACTTCTATATTTTGCTCTGGGGGAAACGAAGCGTGCATTTGGCGTCGCTTTTGAATTAGGACAGCCTTCAATCGCGTCGCGGTGACGCAATCGGCCTTCAAATGCGTTCTTCGAAGGGTGCAGCCTTTGAATTGGGACATCTTTAGTCGCGCCACTGTGACGCAATCGGCCTTCAAAAACGGCCTTTGGAGGATGCAGCCTTCACATTGGGACCATGATTGGACACGACCATGATTAATCAGTGGTTGTAGCGCTGTCTGTGCTGGAATTAAAATAAAGCGTGTATTAATGGGTAGCTACAGTAACCTCTTCAAGACAGATTAAAATAATTTCCATCTAAACTGGTTATATCCATAAAGCCAAGTGAGTGGTTTATGAGCTTTACCTTGACTCTTCCCTTTTGGTGGAATAACGTTAGCCTACCTCTGCCTAACTCACCGAGCTGCTGAGTCCGTAGCCATTTTCAAGAAAGACGCATCAGTTTAACTTTCTATTGCTCTCCTTATTTTTTAGTCGCTTTGGATAAAAGTGTCTGCTAAATGATTAAATGTAAGGATAACTACGGTGGCTCAGTAGTGCACAACACAACGGAATTTAAAAAGCAAACATAAGTTCACAACACAACGAAATTAAGCCACAACACAACGGAAAATGTACAACACAACGGAAATAAGCCACAACACAACGGAAAATGTACAACACAACGAAATAAAGCCGCAACACAACGGAAATGCTCCTGACCACTGGGCTCTCGGAGCGCGATAAAGCTAGTTTTCCTTATAGAGGAAGCAGTCTTAATATATCAATACCATAATTAGTTTTAACAGTATGTAACCATTGTAAATCGACATAAAATATACTTCAAAATCACCTACATTAAGCGTATACTCGAGAATGCTTAGACGCGCTACCACAGCGCATCCTTAAGGGAACGTCTGGCAATTCCATCAAGTGGTTAAAACGTATAATTAAGTTGGCTTGGAAAAGCCAACTTACTGAAATCCTATTTAAACTTATTATTATTCTTCTTCTTCTTATTTTTCTTACCCAAAAAATTCTGACTCTAACTCGTCCTAGAGCTTTAACTCTACAAACTCCAAACTCGGGTCAGACCTTCAGACTGTTCTGACTCGGTGTGCTATATCTTTTCAAACTGATTTGACTTTCAGATTTCTTAAAAATTAATATTAAAAATCATAAAAATCCCATTGACTTTCATTGCAACAGTTCAAATTGAGCCAAGACTACGGTGGCCCAGTAGTGAACAACACAAAAACTCAAATCTAAACTCCCTGAAGCCCTAGATTCAATTAAACTACCATTCTATATGTACTAATGAACTTTATCTATCTATCTATCTATCTATCTATCTATCTATCTATCTATCTATCTATCTATCTATCTATCTATCTATCTATCTATCTATCTATCTTTCTAACTTATCTTTCTTTCTTTCTAACTAATCTTTCTTTCTTTCTACCTAATCTTTCTTTATTTCTTTCTTTCTTACTAATCTATCTTTCTTTCAAACTAATCTTTCTTTCTTTCAAACTAATCTTTCTTTCTTTCTAACTAATATTTATTTCTTGCTAACTGATCTATCTTTCTTTCTTTCTAACTAATCTTTCTTTCTTTCTAACTAATCTATCTTTCTTCTTTCTAACTAATCTATCTTTCTTTCTAACTAATCTACCTTACTTTCTTTCTAACTAATCTATCTTTCTTTCTAACTAATCTATCTATCTTTCTTTCTTTCTAACTACTCTATCTTTCTTTCATTCTAACTTTTCTTTCTTTCTAACTAATCTATCTATCTTTCTAACTAATCTCTTTCTTTCTAACCAATCTTTCATTCTTTCTTTCTTACTTTCTTTTATTCTTTCTTTCTAACTAATCTATCTTTTTTCTTTCTAACTAATCTTTCTTTCTTTCTAACTAATCTATCTATCTTTCTTTCTTTCTAACTAATCTATCTATCTTTCTTTCATTCTAACTAATCTTTTCTTTCTTTCTAACTAATCTCTATCTTTCAAACTAATCTATCTTTCTTTCTAACCAATTTTTCTTTCTTTCTTTCTTTCTTTCTTTTTTTCTTTCTAACTAATCTATCTATCTTTCTTTCTAACTAATCTTTCTTTCTTTCTAACTAATCTTTCTTTCTTTCTAACTAATCTATCTTTCTTTCTTTCTAAATAATCTATCTTTCTAACTAATCTATCTATCTATCTTTCTTTCTAACTAATCTATCTATCTTTCTTTCTAACTACTTTATCTTTATTTCTAACTAATCTATCGTTCTTTATTCCTTTCTTTCTTTCTTACTAATCTATCTTTCTTTCTTTCTAACCAATCTATCATTCTTTCTTTCTTTCTAACTAATCTTTCTTTCTTTCTAACTAATCTATCTATCTTTCTTTCTAACTAATCTATCTTTCTTTCTTTCTAACTAATCTATCTTTTTTTTTCTAACTAATCTATCTATCTTTCTTTCTAACTAATATATCTTTCTTTCTTTCTAACTAATCTATCTTTCTTTCTTTCTAACTAATCTATCTATCTATCTATCTTTCTTTCTAACTAATCTATCTCTTTCTTTCTAACTAACTAGTCTTTCTAACTAATCTATCTTTCTTTCTTTCTTTCTTTCTAACTAATCTATGTTTCTTTCTTTCTAACTAATCCATCTTTCTTTATATCTTTCTTACTAACTAATCTATCTTTCTTTCTAACCAATCTTTCTTTCTTTCTTTCTTTTTTCATTCTTTCTAACTAATCTATCTTTCTTTCTTTCTAACTAATCTATCTTTCTTTCTAACTAATCTATCTATCTTTCTTTCTAACTAATCTATCTTTCTTTCTTTCTTTCTAACTAATCTATCTATCTATCTATCTATCTTTCTAACTAATCTATCTTTCTTTCTAACTAATCTATCTTTCTTTCTAACTAATCTATCTATCTTTCTTTCTAACTAATCTATCTTTCTTTCTTTCTAACTAATCTATCTATCTATCTATCTTTCTAACTAATCTATCTTTCTTTCTAACTAATCTATCTTTCTTTCTAACTAATCTTTCTTTCTTTCTAACTAATCTATCTTTCTTTCTTTCTTTCTAACTAATCTATGTTTCTTTCTTTCTAACTAATCTATCTTTCTTTCTATCTTTCTAACTAATCTATCTTTCTTTCTAACCAATCTTTCTTTCTTTCTTTCTTTCTTTCTTTCTTTCTAACTAATCTATCTTTTTTCTTTCTAACTAATCTATCTATCTTTCTTTCTAACTAATCTTTCTTTCTTTCTAACCAATCTATCTTTCTTTCTAACTAATCTTTCTTTCTTTCTTTCTAACTTATCTATCTATCTTTCTAACTAATCTATCTTTCTTTCTTTCTAACTAATCTATCTTTCTTTCTAACTAATCTATCTTACTTTCTAACTAATTTATCTTTCTTTCTTTCTAACTAATCTATCTTTCTTTTTTCTAACTAATCTATCTTTCTTTCTATCAAATCCATCTTTCTTTGTTTTTTAAATAATCTATCTTTCTTTATTTCTAACTAAGTTATCTTTCTTTCTAACTAATCTATCTTTCTTTCTAACTAATCTATCTTTCTAACTAATCTATCTTTCTTTCTAACAAATCTCTTTCTTTGTTTTTTAACTAATCTATCTTTCTTTCTAACTAATTTATCTTTCTTTCTAACTAATCTATCTTTCTTTCTAACTAATCTATCTTTCTTTCTTTCTAATCTATCTTTCTTTCTTTCTAACTAATCTATCTTACTTTCTTTCTTTCTTTTTAATTAACTTTCTTTCTTTCTTTCTAACTAATCTATCTTTCTTTCTTTCTAACTGATCTATCTTTCTTTTTCTTTCTAACTAATCTATCTTTCTTTCTTTCTAACTAATCTTTCTTTCTTTCTTACTAATCTATCTTTCTTTCTTTCTTTCTAACTAATCTATCTTTCTTTCTTACTAATATTTTTTTCTTTCTTTCTTTCTAACTAATCTATCTTTCTAACTAATCTTTCTTTCTTTCTTTCTTTTAAATTAACTTTCTTTCTTTCTTTCTTTCTAACCAATCTATCTTTCTTTCTTTCTAACTAATCTATCTTTCTTTTTCTTTGTAACTAATCTATCTTTCTTTCTTTCTAACTAATCTTTCTTTCTTTCTTACTAATCTTTTTTTCTTTCTTTCTTTCTAACTAATCTATCTATCTTTCTTTCTTTTTAATTAACTTTATTTATTTCTTTCTAACTAATCTATCTTTCTTTCTAACTAATCTATCTTTCTTTTTCTTTCTAACTAATCTATCTTTCTTTCTTTCTTTCTAACTAATCTATCTTTCTCACTAATCTCTTTCTTTCTTTCTTTCTTACTAATATATCTTTCTTTCCTTTTTTCTTTCTAACTAATCTATCTTTCTTTCTTTCTTACTAATCTTTTTTTCTTTTTTTCTAACTAATCTATCTAGCTTTCATTCTTTCTTTCTAACTAATCTTTTTTTCTTTCTTTCTAACTAATCTATCTTTCTTTCTTTCTAACTTATCTATATTTCTTTCTTTCTTTCTTTCTTTCTAACTAACTAATCTATCTTTCTTTCTTACTAATCTTTTTTTCTTTCTTTCTTTCTTTCTAACTAATCTATCTATCTTTCTTTCTACCTAATCTATATTTCTTTTTTTCTTTTTAATTAACTTTCTTTCTTTCTTTCTTTCTTTCTAACTAATCTATCTTTCTTTCTTTCTAACTAATCTATCTTTCTTTTTCTTTCTAACTAATCTCTTTCTTTCTAACTAATCTATCTTTCTTTCTCACTAATCTTTTTT